>KE747809.1:1383482-1542445 GCA_000465215.2 Pyrenophora seminiperda CCB06
CAACGGCAGAACGGGAACCTCACCCACCACCTACCCACCCACTCATCATCCACTCACTGTTTCACCCAACCTGCTGCCTGCGACGCTGCACTGTCGCCATAATTACAACTAACCAACTCTACCTGATCATCATGGTCGACACGCTGATCTCCGCCCCCGGGCCCCCTGCCCATATATGTCCCATATATGTCTTTATCCTTTGTTCGTGGTCATGGTGATGCTTCAGCCACTGACCGCCTCGACTTGTCGACTTGCCTCCTCACGGTGGCGTGCTCCCGGCAAGCCCTGGCCCAGTGCATGGCGTCTTTCTCTACACTTCTGCACCTCTGCACCTCTGCACCTCTGCACTCTGCGCTGCCGTGGCAGCCAGCCTTTACCGGCTTGGTTGCCCGCTTCTCGCTTCTCGTCAGCTTGGGCGACACGAGACGAACCACGAACCATGGACGCAAACACTATTTTGCCAAAACCACGCTTGCCCGCAGCCCTTGCTATTTTCAGGGCCTACAATCAGCCCCTCATGCTGCCGACGCCAGACAAGCTCGAACGGTGCTAAGCAATCCGGACGTTATCATCGGGCGACCATGGTGTCGTCGTTTCCAAACGCGTGTGCATCACATCATAACCATCCGACCCAAAGTGCTCAACGTCGCACTGCTGCGGGCTCTGGTGCTTCTGATTGCTCCCCGCTGCTCACGACAACAAATGTGCCCCTCGCCAGGACCTGCAGCGTCGCCTTGGATACACATCCAGGGAAAACATGCGCCTCGCCCCTGTCCGCCCAATCACACCCGGAGAGCATGCACCTCTTCTCTCTTCCCCGTCGTGCGCTGATGCTGCCCAGACCCGCTACGTCTGCACCTAAGCTGGCCTGTGCGCTGCCGGTTGGGGATGAATCGGGATGATTACACGGGTGGAGCACACCTATTCCCGCTCCGTTCGTTTCCTATTCGACCTTATTCTGGCCAAGTATGTTTAAACGTGAATGCTTGGCTGCAATACATAGTAAACATCCCCACCACCACACCACTAGTCATGCCGCTAGTGAGAATCGCCACCCAGGCGACGAACCACGCAGTCTTCAGATGCATTCACTAAGTTTTATTGACTATAGTATGCAACCTAGATTACGTCCTACATCATCTTCCTATGAACCGATGCAGATTTGTCTGAACATGCGACTACGTCTGACGCTCCCGTGCCTTCCTCCATGGCCAACACTTCGTCATAGTCTCTCCACACTCAGTTAATTCGTGCAATACTGCCATCGGCAGGCCTAGTCGAAGTACACAGCTTCAGGCTTGTGCACGCAAATCGTGCCTGTCGAGTCGGTCTTCAACACTACCATTGGGTCCTCCTTGCTCGCCTCGACCTTTTTTCCCTCGATCTTCTTCTCCTTGTACAAGACCTCTACGACTTCGCCGGTGACATAGCCGGGAGCCGAATGCCACTGAACTTTCTGGCCCTTCTGCGGCACGCGTGTCTTATCGCCGGTTGGCGCCGTCGGCTCATCGCTGGTTCCACCTGAACCCTTCTGTTTTTTGCTGGGGAGATCCGCATTCGCGCCTTGACCACGTCTCTTCCCTGGGCGATCATCTGGCGAGGCGCTCTTAGACTTGCGGTTGTTTTCCATGAATTTTTGAAACTCTCTCTGGTTGTTTTCCATATGCTCTGGATCGTCCCAGTGGGTGGTGCAATCTGTGATGCTCTTCTTATCAATCTTCGTAAATCCGCTGGTGTCTTCAGTGGCCTTTTTTTTGGCATCAGCAGCCTTGGATGTATTCGCCACGTGTTGCTTGCCCTCTTTGCTTCCTTGCTGCTTCTTCGCATCTGTCTCTTCTTTTTCCTTGTCGTTCATCTGCTCCCAGGCTTTCTTTGGCAAATAGCGGTGCTCTAGACCGTTTGCGTCCTTTGCGTTCCCATTAACTTCCTTCGTTTGCCATTCTTCTTCCGTCCATTGGTCGAGGTGTTTTGCACTTTCGTCTTTCTTGTCCGTAGTATAGTCGCCGCCTCGTTTCTTGTACACTGAAGCCATCATCTGCGCCTATCATCGTTACGTTAGTAAATGCGGAACCTCTCACATTTATCCTGTGTACCTTTCTAGCCGACCACTGTCCTGGCGCGCCTCCCTTGTCTCCGGCCTGGATCTCCTCCTTGACCACGTTGTGAAGCTCCGGATCGGTGTACTTGTCTTCCGTCTTCGAAGGCATACTGGATGCGAGTGTACGCCGGTGGATTTGTAGGGGAGCCGTTGTCACACGAATTCGATATGCCACAGCAAGCAATTGGTTTCGCGGAACAAGAGTACGAAACATTCCGGAAACCATGAGCGTGCAGCAAACAACTATGTACCCCAGATCTACCTCCACTGACGTACATGGTAGAAGAAGGTTCGTGAGCTCGTCCCCCTTTCCATCCAAAGACCCAGCCACCCAAATCACCTACATCATGAAGCCTTCACCGCGCTTTTTGCGGCCAGAGCACTCTCAGTGATGCTCCAGCACGTTTCAATCATGTCGCAATGACATCAATGACTTTTCGATGGTCCACTTTTGGTTGGTTCAACGCACGGACTGGGTATCTAACGCCAGTGGGCGTAGAACATGGGGAAAAGAACTCTCCTGCCCTTAGCGTTGAGTTAGTTACACTCCAAAGAAAATGTTGTGCAACGCCAGCCCTTCCACTATCCTGCGACGGCAATATCGTCCTGCAGCTACGTCTGGCTCCCTTGTGGGACTTGGCAACCCCGCTTGCTGCATATGCAAATTGCTCGTGTGCTGCTGCCAGAGATGAACGCCCGAAGGAACTACTTCCCGAGCCGATAATGAACCGGACCGAGGGAGGCGTGTGACGGGCGCTTGCTACACCTACACATCAGTGCAGTCAACGGCGACATGTTACTTGTCCAAGCCTTTTCCATAGATACAGTGACGATGACACATGTCGGCGAATCGCTCGCTCAAGAATGCAGTGCAACTGCTGGTGCGTCACCTGCAAAAGCCGTCCCTCGCGACGTTGACAGCGATGATGTGCAATCACTGTCATTTGATAATAACAACGTACGTCATGTTTTGGAAATACTGCATACCTACTATTAATGAGCAAGTCATGGCGACTACGGTCATATCACTTTTTTCCTGTCTTACCCCTTATTTCTGCACAATTCCTTTTTTTATTATTACTAATATCCGCCGGATATAGTAGTCATAATTGGTGTTAGAAGTTGACCATCGGAACCTTCGATGCGTCAACGCTTCGTTCAGCAAAACCAACCATGAAATCCTGACACTATATCACCTTTTTGCATCTACCGTCTTTCTCATCCGAACCCTTTTCTTGCTCTCATGCATCCGTATCTCACCAGTTATACGAAAGTACAAAAGTGATATTATCGCCTTGGCAGCACAATTCAACCATGCAACAAATAACAGGGATATAAGAAAGTATCCAATATGGTTCTCTTCCAGCGTCTCGGAAACAACAGGATAAAGCGACATTCTCGCCCATTTCCACAGTCCCCTATCTTGATCCCACGTCCGAATGAGGATCGTTGGCTAATAGCCCACTAAATCGAACAACGGTACGCACTACCTTAGTACGTCAACAAAACAGCGGCCTCTAATGCAGAATTCTATTGCGCTCATGCCACCAGGAATCACGGTGCCCACAGAATTACTTTTGTTTTGTCCATACCGTAAAACCCACGCTGTCAATGAAGTCATTTCCACGGTCGACATCACAGTAGTCTCGCACTATTCATTGGAATCCACTTGCTATGCTTCGCCAGACAGCACATATGCAGCCTCCAACGTGCTGTTGGTAATGCCGTAGCAGGCCGAATTGTGCGCTTGATGTGCCTGACATTAGATAGGAGATGGATCGTTGGACTAGGACGGTGGGTATGATGCAATATCGCCACTACCACAGTATTTTCGTCGTGGTCGAGCTACTATAAAACGATGATTATGGTATTGTATTGTACATTACAACCGGATACCGTGTTTTGACTCATTTATTCTGAATCTTACAATCATGCGGCTCTCACCAATCTTCCTCGTAGCCTCAGCAACGGCTTTCCCCATCACCTCTGTCCTGCCCTCCCTTTCCATCCCCGTCAACCTAGTCTTCGGCGTCCAAGTCCAGACTTCCAGCTCGCCCTCCACAAGTCCCATCACACTCCTCCTATCCGGCTACCGAATACCGGTCCCCATTCCCGCCCAATCCGGCCTCCTAATTTCCTGGCTCGCAAACTATGCAGACAGCGTCCCCTACAACACGCAGCTCAACTTGCTCAACCCCTCTGCTCCGCGCAACATCACCACAGACTCGACTTCAGTCTCACAAGACGGCGGGCCCAGCATTTCAAACGCAACCGCTTCGGCCGATGGCCGTCAAGCACGCGTAATCTCAACGACCTACTCATCCGGTAACGCTGCGAGTGCCGCAGCCGCAGCCCTCGATGGCACTACGAGTACGAGCACCAGTTCCTCTGGCGATTCAAACAGCACAGCAGTAGCCACGTCCAACGCCCTAGGCCAAGTCCTCATCGCCACCACCTCCGCCAACACAGCCGCAGTACTAAACACACAGAGCCTACAAAACGCCAGAGGCGCCGAAGCAGCAACATCCTGTGCCGCAGACTCTGCGCCCTCGGCCTCATCCTCTGCATCCCAGCTAAACAGCCTTTACATCCCCATTGGCAAGCTGCCGAATGGCGACGAGCAGTGGATCAAGAGCGAGGCCGTGGCGGCATGTAAGGCGGGCGTTGAGGCACCCATGGTGGATGAGGGCGGGAGCTCGAGTTCTGGGTCGCAGGCGAGTTTGACGGGGGTCAGTAGTATGGCGAGGTGTGATGGCGTGAGTAGTACGGAGATGAAGGGGAGTACGACGTTTAGGGTAGGTGTGGTGGGGGTTTATACACTGGGAAAGGGGTTTGGTGGGGCGGTGGGTGGAGAGAGGGTGGCGCGGAGTCGCAGTGAGTGTTAGGGGGTGGAGGTCGTTGTACGTGGTAGAGGTAGGAACGGGACTTCAGGATCACTCTTGATTTTTTTGAAACTGTGATGATAGGGTCTTGATCTGGTTTTAATCTGCCACTCGAAAGCCCTGTTGGGATTAAATATACGATGTGACGATAAGTTTTTCTTGCTTCACACCCATAACTCTGTAAAGTAGACAGCAAGGTAGATAGTATGATTGCTCAAGTAGAAATATCATGATCCGAGTGCTCAATATTAGATGAGATGAGTTTAAGCCACAATATAACCAATTTGCGGTAAAGTATTTCTTGATAGGATATGAACCGGTTTTCAGCAAAACCACCATATAAAAGCTGGAGTCTGTTTTCTTCACAACTGGACATATAACCTAGGGGTAATCTAATTACCTTCAAGACTGAAAAGATAACGATCTTAGGATCCTCAAACTTTCTCCACCACAATAGAATAAGGATGAGTACCCAAGTCACTCAACTTTTTCAATGATACGACTTCGGTGTAGTGGACAGCTATTCCTTCAATTAGTTTGGTTGAGAAGGGTGGCTTTTTTCGAAGAAGTTACCTCACACATTCTTCGGTTCCTTTCTAATCTGTAGTTCACTATCAAGACAAGTGTAATACAAAATACCTGAGTCGACTGGCACTTTGAACGTTTGCCTACATGTTCAGTTCCTTACGATAGGCGTGACCTAGGCTCTCATGTGTAAAGATCTTGTAAAATTCGCTCAGTGTGACACTTGAAGTGACTTCCGGGTCACCAATAAAGCCTTGTCAGCCACGTGGCATGACTTACCATAATGGTTGGAATTTATGGTTTATCGAATTTCTCTTAGAGTTCAGAGCCTCCCCATGAGGGAGGGAAAAAAATCCGATTATAAATCATTGGCAAGTGTGATTTCTGAGCCGCGTCCGAATTCCGGGTCACACAGCATATCAGAGCATGTTTCGGGTACAGCACTTTATCTTTTCTTCCCAAAGAGATAATAAGACAGCGGGTGGTAGGCTATTCTTGAACCATTTTTCTTTGACGCGAGATTACTGCCTACGCGCCACCGGGTTCTCTCGGCTTCTAGATGTTACACGACACATTCGCTTCTCCCATTTCAACCTCAGCCTTGCCCAGCAAGCGCACTTTTGAAACTTGAAAACTCTTCAATTGGCCAATGGTTGTGCTGGCCAAGCGCATGTCTCCTGCACACATATGCGATATCAATATCGCCGGCTATTCTGCCTTCCTTGTTTGTAATTTCAATATGCGCATGACCTAGCCTATCATCCGCAAAACGTACTTCCATTGGAGCGAACATAGACGACAACTTCACCGGGAGAAGGAAAAGGCTTCGTAATCGGATTCCGATTCTATATTATAGCACATCATTTAAGATCGTCATAGCCAATGCGGGTAGGGCCAGTACCCGCTGCCAGGTACGCCACTTGCCAAGCGATCGCGGCTCGTGGATAGACATGGTAGCGCTCCTACGCGCTTTGGGCTACGAGCCTGAGAGGCCTTAATGCAGTGGGCTACCTGTTTCCTCCCCCCTGAAGGACGTCTCGCACAGTCTCGATAAACCAAAAAATGTCGATCCTGCTCCCTCTTTACGTATACCCAAGTGCAGGCGCATGGGACCCGCTATACGCAGCGTAAGCGACCATTCTCTCCCGTCGATAAATTCACAGAAAAAAAATTAACGAGAACACTCCTCCAGAGCAAAAGCATACCGCGATGTCGACTTCAGAGTCATTCTCAATCCGTGCTCAGGTCCCTGCATGGGCTCCCTTCCCGACCAAGTCTACCTCGACGAAATTCCCAAACTCCACTCCCACCCAAACATCCACACACTAGGCTACGTAGCAACCAACTACACCGACAAACCCCTTGAGAGCGTCCTTGCCGAAATCGACACGTACGCGAGCTGGCCCACTGTAACCAACAGCTCCAACATGCGCGTCGAAGGCATCTTCCTCGACGAAACTCCAAGTTCATACGACCCAGACGCGTACGCCTATCTCGAGACAGCCGGCCGGGCCATTAGAAATTCTTCCGTGTTTGCTGATCGCTTCGTCGTGCACAATCCTGGTCTCATCTCACCGACACTGCTCAGCTCGCCTACTGTCCTGCAGAACTCGTTCCTTAACCTTACGGATCTAACCATCATATATGAAGAGACGTTTAACAATTGGCTTGATAAAGGCGTATCGGGCCCGTTACAGGCGAACAAGCTGCGTCGCAAGAATCTTGCTGTTCTTCTACATTCGTTGCCGGATGTGACTGACGAGGTGCTGGATTTTGTGGTGCAGCAGGTGGAGAACGCGGCGGACTGGGTGTTTTTAACAAATTCGACAGACAATTATTATCATGATTTTAGCCCCATGTTTGACAGCTTAGTAAAGGCTGTGAATGCTGGATAAGAAAGGGGATAACGGAGGACGTTTTGGCTTATAGTAGACGTAGACTAGGTATCATTCTTCGTGTGTTGACTATCTATGCAGCAAGGCTAGCTTGATACCTCAGGCCCTATTTTTTCCTTCTCTCCCTTTACTTTCTTGTTCTTCCCTTTGAATTTTCTTCTTTTCCGCCAATTGCTGTCTCCACTTCATCCCATCCCTCATTACCCACAGTATAACACCCAACAGCACCACATAGATGAAAGCGATAAGCGTAAAAGCCCACCCTGGATTCATCGCACGGCACATGGGTATAATCGCTGCCGTCCCTCCCGCACTCATCAAACACCTCGCAAAATTTACTGCTGCCGTCGCCGCAGCCGGCTTATCGCGATGCAAATCAATCAGCAACCCATTTGTAATATTGAAAGCCGTCGTAACACCAAATCCCATCAGTGCGAACGCAATTTCTGGTCCCACAATATGTGTGCGGAACTTGACCGTCCAACCAAAGAGCACAAAACTAAACATGGCTATGATGTGCCCCGGGATGAGAATTTGCAGGCGCACGCGCTCAATGGGGAAGTTGCTGAGATCTTGCTGTTTGCCTTCGGTTATTGTCATACCGATGGCACGGGCATGGCGGCGGAAGTTCCGGTCCACGATGCGGCCCGAAGTCAAAGAAGCGATGAGCCCCGCTACGCCGTTAGGTATGTAGGAGAGGCCGATGTGGAGTTCATTCAGCCCATAAACTTCGTTAAAAAGCGTGGGTAGAGCGGACGTTGTGACCATCATGCCAGTGAAGAAGAGACCATTATAGAGTAAGAGTATGCAAGATTCCTTCTCGGCTAGAATACGGAATGTGGCGAGAGGATTAGGCCAAGCGACCTTTTTCTTGTCAGGCTTGGGTGAAGTTTGATCTGGGGATAGTTTGGCGAGCTTGCGTTGTTGGATGCAGCTTATGACGGAGCGGTCGACGCCTTGAGGGGGTATGGAGCCATTACCGACAACTTTGCGGCAGGTCTCTGGAAAGAAAAAGACAAAGAGGACAAGGAGGACTCCGGAGAAGATGGCTAGGAACCAGAAGATTGATCGCCAGCCTAGGTACTGTGCGAGAAGACCTCCAATCGTTGGACCGAAAGCAGGCCCCATGAGTATGCCTGCTTGTGCATATCTGATACATGAGTCAGTTTTAAGATTCTAAATAGATTTTCTACCTCACCCCATATAAGTTCCTCGCTCAGCCGATGTCGATATATCGGCAACAACTGCCATACTCAAAGCAATGGCAGCTGTGCCACCTACTGCTTGCAACATGCGCAGGATGAGCAGAGCCGTATAACTTGTTTGAAGCGCGAGACCAATATTTCCGATACTGTATATAATGAAGCAAATGATGAAAGTCAATCGTCGTCCACTGTTGTCAGATAAGGTGCCCAAGAACGCCGGAGCTATGGCTTGCGCAATCTGAAATCGTCAGCTACTTCTTGCACCGGGTACCCGCTAAACAGATATAGTAGTTGGTCTAGGTATAGAACGCCTTTCGAGTACCTCAGCACCATCTTAGGAAATCCAATCTTACATACCATATACGTCGTGATGGAAATATTAACCTGCGAAGGCGTAATATGCAACACATCAGATATCGCATTAAGTGCTGGTAAGAACATCGCAGCACCAAACGGTGATATCAGTGCCGAAACAGAGACTAAGAAAACAGTCCACGACTTCATGCCCTTGCTGAACACAGAGTATGGCGGCTCGGACGTGGTTCGTTGCAAACTGGGTTGTACACCACCCTTCTCCACATCCACACCCATGTCTTCACTCTTCTCTTTCTCGCTGCTTAGGTCCACATGATCCTCACTCGCGGCGTCTTTTGTCGTGGACATGTCCAGCAAGTTATAGCGCCAGTATATGAGGCGGAGTAGACTTTATCCAGTTGGCATATATATGACGAAAAATATTATTCACACGGTCAATATCGTGTATGAAAACGCAGGAATGGTAAGGTTGAAGCTGTTGCATCATATTATGGGGTTCCCCCGACTCTTAATCCACTTTCGCAAGTTTGGTTGCCGCCTATGGAGCCACTGCGCTAGCGGCCACGCTAACGTGCTCTTAGAGAGTGTGTAACGGCCTTGCAGCGATGATGAGATATTCGGGTTTGTCAACATGGGAAGATCGGTAGGAGCAGAGTGCGAAAGTTAAGCCAATATGAGTCGCATACCTACCGAGAGCACTCATGTGCTTAACGGTCTTTTGTCCTTGTGATCGTTTCCGTTGATTGATTCCCTGTACATAAGGCTTGTTGTGGAGCCATGACGCAAATAGCTTGGGTGTGGTTGGATGAGGCAGGTGAGCTGGGACGGAAGGCACATTCCGGGGATAAGATCAAAAGTGCTATTCCCGTACATGGCCCGGAGCTGAATATGCCGAGGGATACCCACTTCGCAGTTTTGGAGTGTGGACTTTGGGATCGGCATCGATGGGAGTTTTAATAAGCTCTTTCAATGGCTAAAAGTGGTGGTTGATGCCTGCGATGCGGGTGCGTCGGGAAAAGCCAGCGATCATCAAGGCCACGGACGACATTACAACCTCACGGTAAGGTAGCTTAGCTGGAGGATTGATCGCTTCGCGGGAAGCCGATGAGGCGGAAGGGATACACCCGAAGTGTGGGCCTACTGCAACTAGGTACCCAACTGTCGATATGTGACCGAAGTCCTCCCTTTTGATGGAGTCTAGATCGTATACACAGCGACGTGAAAGCGAATAAGGTCTTGCTATCTACTCAGCATAGCCTTTGAACGCTTCGTCCGAACATTCCGATGCAACTAGTGCATAGAAAGGATGCATATATCCTTGTTCATGTGCGGATACTGTATCTTAATAAGTATGGGGATTTGAGAAACACGACAACTGCTTCCTCATGCGGCTGCTACAAAAACGCGTGGTGAAAATCTGCTCATAAGCATCGATATCAGTTACATATACGCAAATTTCCTTGTTACGCCAATGCCCCCTATGCTTTTTGTATGCCGACCGAGAAGGACAACCTCCAGGTCCTGTAGTCATTCCTGTTCATATCGCTCATGTCCCCAATTTCAGGAACCAACAAACACCAACGCTATTCATCCCGATTCGATAAAATTAGAACATTGCCCACCCCTCACGCAAACTCGTCATCATCACCATGAAAGAACCTCAGCACGGCCTTGGCAACTAATAACCCGTCGTGCATCCAGTCTGCCCTCAGTGCCGCCTCGTTGGCATCCTCCTTCTTCACACTCCCACTCTCAACCCTCATCTCCAACTGTCTCTTCACCAACTTCTCATCAAACTCCATGTGTCCTTGTGTAGTAAACAGCCTCTTCTGAATATAGACACCCTGTACACCCGTATGGTCACTTGTACCCCATACATGCACCGTGGTACCTTCCTTGATCAAATCTGTAGTTTCGTGTGACGGTGCATTAACAACATAGTCGACATGCATTTGGTGGAGATGTATTTTCTTGGTGTCTTTGGGGACGTTGAAGAGAGAGCGACCGATAGCAGATAGATGAACGGGCTGGTGCGAAAGTTCCCATTCACCATCTTTCTGTGGTTGCACGGTTGAGCCGAGTGTGCGGCAGAGAATTTGGTGGCCGAAGCATATTCCTGTAAATCGGATATCGGGGCGATGGATCCATACATCTGATATGGCTGTTAGTATTTGTCGCATGTCAGTTCCACTTTATGGATGTACCTCTGATGAATTGCATGAGCTTGAGGATCCACTCATCGTTGCCGTGTGCGTCCCAACAACTACCCGTGATGAGAATGGCATGGATATCATCACCAATTTCTTCCAATTTCGGTATTGCGCCACCCTCTGGTTCAACGACATATTGCATCGTGGTTTCAATGCCTAGACTGGGTTTATGTTCATCTCCGGCTTTCTTGAGAAGTTGACCCAGAACAACGCCGAAGGAACCAGTCTCTTTTTGGGTATCTGGATGTGTCTCATCCGTCTCAAGAACAAGCATGCGGACTTTGTCAGGGTGCGACGAGAGGAGTGTGCGATTTTGTGCAACCGGTGGTACCATTCTTGCGGTTGTTGTGTGCAGTTGGTGTGCTGTACAAGAAGGAAAAGACTGTGAAGGAATGACCTTTGTCGAAGTTATTTGCCATCTACAAAGTCCAGAGCTTCTTTTCGGGAGAAACGATATTCGTCCAAGGCTACTTTTTGTGAAAGCAAGGGCGCGAGAAGACTTGTACATAATCAGGTCAGGTCAATGTTGAAGACTCCAAATGACGCACTTCGCCGCGCCGCCCAGGACTGCTTCATATAGTATATGCCAGTCATGATCATCTTGGCGTTGTCATGTCGTTAGGTTCGATGACGATTATGCCTTGACGTTGTTATGGATTTCGGTCCTAAGTGGAAAGTTTAACGTAATAGCGAAGTCTTGGAATATCTGTTTTGATTCCGACATGCCGGCGGGTTCGGAACAGTGCGGCACTAGCCATGCAGGTACGTCGAGCCGGTGTGGCTGATGTGGCTGAGCGCCGTGATTGAATTCGTCTATCTGTTGGTAAGGGGTCTACCGTGTACTGTGTAAGGACTATATATGAAGTAATTTTTGTTATGGCTGAAAGTCTACTCGACGCCCTTGCCCTTCAGCTTCAGGTCTTCGGGATCATGCGGAGCCTCGGCCAGCTTTCCAGCTGACTCCTTACCCGTCAGCACTTCGGTGAAGACCTTGCGCAACGCTTCAATCGCCTCTTCCCCAATCTGGTAGTGCACGACAAACCGACCACCGCGTACTGTGACACCATACTTCTCCGCGAGCACGATGAAGTTGTTGATGTCAACCTTCTGAGCGTCAAGATCTAGCCACACCATGTTGGTGTCCACAGGGTACTGTAGCTTGCCCCCAAGGTCGGTCCATATCTTGGCAATCTTCTTCGCGTTCTCATGAGATTGAGTGAGTTTGCCGCCGAGGAACGTCTCTTCGATGGCGACACGCATAGGAGCAGCGACAACGCCTGCCTGTCGCAAGCCTCCGCCAATGGACTTGCGAATCCAACGGCTGCGCTTGATGAAGGCCGGTGTACCCACAATGATGCTGCCAATGGGCGCGCCAAGACCCTTGCTGATGCACAGACTGATGCTCTCGAATTCGGCGCAGTAGTCTTTGAGACTACCCGCACCCGCAGCTACTGCCTCCCACAAACGTGCGCCATCCAGGTGCATTATGATGTCGTGTTTGCGCGCCCACGCCGAGATGCGCTTGACTTCGGAGAGAGGCATGATGGCGCCGTTGAGAGTGTTCTCGAGAGAAATGACGCGCGTAGGGCAGGCGTGAACATCATCGGAGACGACGGCGTGCTTTTGGATGTCTTCCAGAGTGAGGTATGTGCCGTTCTCCGCATCGAGCGGTTGCACCATTGCTTGGCTCAACGTCGCCACACCTCCTGCCTCGTAGTTGATGATGTGACCTCGTCGGTCACACACGACGCCGTGTGGAGGCTGGGTGAGATGTGCGCGCAGTGCAATCTGGTTGCCCATGGTACCCGACAGCACCAGAAGTGCTTCTTCCTTTCCGGTAAGATCGGCAACGAAGCGTTCGAGGGAGAGGGTCGTCGGGTCTTCCATCATGACATCGTCGAGTAGGGTACACTCCTGAATAGCCTTCAGCATGGACATGGTCGGCGTCGTGTGCACATCCGAGCGAAAGTCAAAGGCAGCCGGGTTCTTCTTGCCACCCCAAGCCGAACCATCGTGAGTGGTTCCGTTCGTTACGCTCTTGCTGCCCTTTGCAGTATACTGTGAGAACTCCGTCATGGCGATGCGCCCTGTGTGGAGCTGGCGTAGAGGTCTGAGGAATGCAGGGTAGGGCAGGGGCGTGACAAAGGCTCGATTATAGGCAGTCGGGGATTTTGCTGAGAATATATGAGGTCAATCGCACAGTCTGTGGTCGGGGCCACGTACTGCAAGTGCGTGCAAGTGGATATAAAGGTGAGGGCGGCATTGCGAGGCATGTCCATGAGATCAAAGGGCGTGAAGCAAGCCGAAGATAGGCGTAGGCGCGGAGCAGAAGGCGGGCATGCCTGCACTCCGATTCGCCGTAAACGCCCAACGTATCAGTTAGGTCAGCAACGAACCATGGTCACCATCGTGATGTTTGTGTATAGTGCATACTATTACGCAACACCTTGGTGTATTCGAGGCACACCTGGGGCATCTTACGGCTGTTACCGGAAGCGACGTCGCGTTAGGTGCGGGGAGCATACCGCTATCCATTGAACATCCGGACAGATATAAACGCATGTGTAGGTGGCATGTCGATACAAGCGACATGAAGCAGTTTGCGGAGCTCAGAGGTTGAAGAGACAAGACTGTTTTGATAAGCAGGCAGGCTCGGCACAATGTTGCACTTACCGGTACTCAGGTACGAACCGTAGGTAGGATTCATCGATCCACACCCGCGATCCACCGGCACGCACGTGAACGGTCCCTATCATCATGGGGTCAACTTTACACATCGCTTGGTATTGCCCCGATACTTGTTGCCTGTTCTCAGCCATTCCTCAGAGGCAACAACGGCCCGTTGGTGATTAGAATGTTACGGATGCTCTGTGCGCAGCTACCATGCCTAGGTACGTGGGCTCATATGGCTATCGTATTGCTGAAGTCCCATGCTTAACAGTATCTTAGAACGGAGAAAACTACGACTTTTCCATCGTTGTTCTATTAAGCCGAGCTGAATAGCGCATCTCGGGCAAGAAGCATGATTAGCTCATCGAAAAACGGCTGAGCGTGTAGGTAGACACCGGTACCGTACTGTAGCGCGCCACACAACGGCTCCCCGCGCATCTTCCCTCTCGTCCCAACAGTCCGCGCAACCACCCATTGTTCCACCGCCGTTACACCATGAGTGTGTGAAATCTTCTGGCTTGCTTTCAAAATGCCACCCATGCAAGTCATGGAACCCTATGCAAATCTACGTGCGTCTTAGTCCGCTGCAGCGACGGACTACCTAACACAATATCACCCACGCTTCGGACTCCGATGCTTACCTACCTTCACAGAAAGTTTGGCGTCGCCTTTAGGCGATATATACGGGGGATATCCCCCGAATTCCGACATCTCTTACCTCTTTCGCACTTAGTATACAAACAACCATCGTTTGCACATTTCCGGCATCTACAGTATATATTACTATCGTGCATTTGTTGTAATTATCCTAGAGTCAACAAGCATTCCACCACAACACTCCAATATGCCTTCCAAATACTCCAAGGCAGTGTCGAAAATACCCGCGACAATACCAGACACAAGACCCTTGCCTCGAATCCTCTGCCTGCACGGCGGTGGTGTCAACGCCGCAATCTTCGAACAACAATCACGATCACTGATCCGCCATCTCCAACATTCCTTCCGCCTTGTATGGGCTGACGCCCCGTTCTTCTGTGACCCACACCCAGATGTCGTTGATGTATACAGTGACTATGCGCCGTTTCGACGCTGGCTGCGATGGCTCGACGAGCACTCTGCACTTGACGAATGGGCTTGCATTGATGAAATCGGCTACTCAATGCGCACTGCGATGGAAGACGACGACCGTGCTGGTGGAAGAGGAGAGTGGGTGGGCTTAATGGGCTTCAGTCAAGGAGCCAAGCTTACAGCGAGTTTACTTCTTGAGCAACAAGCGAGAGAAAACTATGCGCAAAGGGAAGGCACAGAGGTCTCCACTGGCATCACAGGAATACCGGGGCTGAACTGGAGGTTTGGCATATTACTGGCAGGAAGGGCACCTCCGATCAATCTCAACCCCGACATCATCAGGAGCGAAGCGCTTGTGAGGGCGGGAAATATCTCAGAAGGCTTCGAGTTCTGCAACGAGGGGGTGGACGAGGACGCCACGCTACGCATACCGACTCTTCACGTTCACGGCATGAAAGATCCTGGTCTGCCTCTACACCGCATACTACTCAACGAGTACTGCGCACCTGGCACTACCAGACTAGTGGAATGGGGAGGCCCACATCGCATACCACTCAAGAGCATGGATATTGAGACTGTGGTTGGTGCGATATACGAACTAGCCGCGAGTACTGGAGTGAAGGTACTGAGAACAGTGTGAATTGTAGAGTTGTAATCTTGAGGGTGTATTGCATATCGTTGTCATCAGGAGTTTGCATGGCATTGCTGGGCATGCCAGTCATATTGCTGGGGGCGTCAGGGGTGAGCATATGCTATTGTACGCGAACATTGTTTTTTTCTTGTCATTTGCTTCTTTTTCAACCCTAGGTCAACTTAGACGCTCTAATGCAAGTCACATTAGACTACTATTCTAAATTATGATTTTTCCAACTCATTTTCTCTCCCTGTCATGATTTTCCTTCGAGTGTTACCCACCATTTCCATCAATGGAGCAGTTCAGAATATGTGGAAATCCATCTCCGACAATCCTCCAGCCCGCCATACTTGCACAGCCTGCCCCTCCATGATGTCGTGTACATAACACTCGCCCACCAGCCTGCAATGCCGTAAATCACCGCCTATCGGCCTCAACAAAAACGGCACTGAAGCACCAAACAGCACCGCCACAACATCGCCTTCCTCAATCCACCCAGGCCCTAGCCCAACATGCCTGATTCTGTGACAAAGAATCGCCGCCTAGCAACAGTATTGCAGACCAAGTTGACAAAAGTGTTCGTCGTCTCCGAGTAATCGCGAGCCGACTCCTCCCTCGTCTTCACATATGCAGCAAAGTTGCGATAATCAGTCATGAACGTTTCCTCTTCGTCTTCGCCTTCCAGCACAACCAAATGCGCACCCCCTCCCGCAGTCAGGCTCTTCGCTAGCGTTTTCTCGTCAAATCTATCCGAGAAGTGGTTTATAAACGCATTGATAGCGTGTAACCAGCTCCTTCTCAGTCGCGATAACTTGCGCAACCCGTACTGTTTTGTCGATGGATTCCTGTCGAAGATATCGGCAGAAAGATAGTCTATCCTGTCAACTACGATACCACCCACAGAAAGGGAGTTGTAGCGTTCGTTGAAGCAGAAACGGCATTTTGCTTCGTGGATAATGGCTGGAGTATAGGCGCTTACTTTTCTGCCTGCGAAGGCATTTGGGGACCGGCAGTGCGTCCAGTCTGGTACCCATGAAGGCCAGTTTTCTGATATTAACGAGCCCGGTTTGACGTAAGCGAGGACGTCGATTTCTTTTCGTTCTAGTAACAGTCGCCGCGCAGTAATATAGTATACTTCCGCCACATCTAGACTGTAATCCGGTGCTAAGGGAAAGAAAGTGTCTTCGCCCCGATCGCAGAAAGGAAGTTCCACGAGCGCGAAGATCTTGTCTCGCGGGTCTGTCGCTTTGCGGTCCTTGGTTAGGAGGAGAGTTTTGAAAAAGGTGTTCGTTGTCCCGTCATCTTGTCTCATGCGGTAGATATCGAAGCAACTTTGCATGCCCGTGCATGCCTCCGTATAGTTCGCGATCTTACTGTAATGGTACCCCATCACACTGGTTACCGCTTTGCCCAGAAGCTCGAAACTAAAGCTCGCATTGCCCCAGAAGACTTCTGTGGAGCTCGATTTGATGTACTCTTGAATTACCCAGACCCTTTGGAACCAGTGCGTTTCAAAGATGGGGCATATATTCTTCAAAGAACCTTGCTTGTGGATGGAGAGATCTGAGGAGGACGGGTCTGGTGTTACGAGCGATATGCAGGAACGGTCGTTGTTGTACCATCGATAGTGTGGCGTTGAATCTTCCCGAGGTGGCTCTTGATCAACAGGAAAGAGTTCGCGGTTTCCGGATAGACTATTATTGTAGCTTTCATTTGGAGCAGAGGCCGGGGGGGATGACACTGTATCGTCTTCCTCGGCAGCAAGTTGGCACAGCATATCAAGGTTGAGAAAAGCTTTAACCGGTTCAACGTTGCCGAGCCATATAAGGACCTTTGCCCCACAAGTATATATCCTGCCCATCATACGCACTTGGCAAGTTTTCTCCTCTTGGTCGTTTTGATTGATGCATACCCCATCTGCCCTAGAAAAGTGGAAATACCTTAGTATAAATCCTTGAACAACCTACATATAATCTACTTACCAGACAATACGTGCTCCATGGCCTACAGGGCGTCGGAGAACCTGCAAAGCTTCATATAGGGATCTAGTGACACTAAAGGGTACGCCCTTGACGAGAAACTCTCTCCGCTGTGATGCATCACCCCATACATATGATAGCGTCTCGTATGCGCTAGCGCCTGGAAGACCTACTGCGTTTAGATCAAATGTTAATAGCGTACATTCGATGGTATCATCCCAGTTTCCCGATTGTAGTTCGATTAGACGAATGAAAGGGCTCTCTATTGGCTCATATTCGTATTCGTGCCGTACTTCGGTGATAGCGAGTTTCAATTCCACTAAAGACAATGGCGTTGGAACTCCAAGATCCACTTCTTCTTGGGCGGTACCACTTGTTTGTAGATTCCGACTGCCGGCCGCCGTTGAACCGAGAGAGTGCATCTCGTGTCCAGCCGCTGAGTAGAGGGTTCAGTTATTCGCTCTGACAAATGTCCTCGAAACTTTCCTAAGGTCGGAAGGGATAGTATAGGATCAGCAACAGCTGTTGTGGGTGTTCATCGATAACCTGCTGCCTTCCAATTTACACGCGGGGCGGAGGCTAGGTAACTTCCAAGGTTAAGAGTCGAAGGATCCGGAAGATTTCAAGCTAACTACAATAGGTATTTGTCCCACGTTGTACTCCCATTAAGAGTAATCGTAATCGCAATATCCAATATGTACTGCCTGATGTTTAGAAAGCAAGAGAAGCTGGATTAGGTCCCACGAAAGACATACATAGTTTCACGGGCGATTTAATGTTTCTTGCCAGCTGAATGGCCCATACCAATGGTTTATTCCATTAAACTATATACACTGAAACTTTTTGCCACGCTGCATGATACCGTCATTATAGGAGCCATATTCGATAAAGACCTAGCGGGGAACAGAGGAGGTGACGTTGAGGTAGAAACTGCCAGTATCGATGTTTGATGCGGAAGTAGAGACAGTCTGCAGACTACCCTTGGGAAGCGTTCCTGAGATGTTGAGGGCTATATTCGTTAGATTATGTTTTCAAGAAATGGCGCTTGATGTTATGACTTACTGCGATTCTCGTAGCTCCACTCATAGCCTGTCTTGTCGCAACCGCGGGGGTGGTTGATGGGACGTTCGGCGTTGGGGGCGACGACGCAAGTGTTCGTGTATCCGTCGGGGAAGCGGTAAACGTCGTCATTGTAGTAGGTGGTAGTCAGGAAGTATGCATCCTTGGTGCCATCCGGACCGTTACTGAGGCTAACCGCCCAGTAACCCTGAGGGCCGTGAGGTTGTTCACGGGGGGTTTCGAACTCTTCACGAGGGAGCACAGCAGCGGATGCGGTGGCGGCGAGCGCGAGAACAATGGTGGAGAACTGCATGTTGATGGTTGTGTTTGGTGGATGAATGGTCTGATTGGTCTTGTAGTTTAGTTGGTTTGATGATGGTAGTGGCGACTGATGGTGAGCTCAATTTAGGTGATGAGATAGACCAACTTATACACAAAAATGTCGGTGACGATATAGCGCTCTAGGATGCACGTCCTTCGGGATAGTGGATTCGGACAGACTTCGTACAACGGTTGCATTGATGTGTTTCTATTTTTGCGGCCGAATGCGATGTGACCCCTGACTAGACCGCAGTGTGGAAACCCACTTTTCTGCGTTTTACGATGATCCCTAGGATAGGTCCATGATATAATAGCGGACATCATGCCCGAAGTGTAGTACTACGAGGGTAACGTCACTTGCACCCTAGAGATTCAATATTGTGACGACGCAGGTACATGCACATTGTCAAAAAGAAAGAAACATGGAAGGACTGGATTACCTAGGTAAGTAGGTACCGGTCCGGTAAGCATCTGCCCGTGCGCAGAGATAAAGACGTACTCCTATTGAGATGGCATTGATCAGGTGTGGCTCCGGCTGTGCGTTGGTCATTCCAAAGGTATCGGGGCATGAACCAATACGAATTCGAAAGACTATGACTTCTTCAGGGGAGATAGCTTTCAAGCCGTGCTGGAATCACGTGAGCTGCGGCATAACCTCGGGCATAAACAAAGCACGTGCGCTAATCACACTTACCAATATAGACGATGCTATTTTGGCATTGGAAGTAAACATTACCGCCGACGGGTATCATAGTACAGTGAGTATGTAAGAGCAACCTGGAAAATCTTCATTATGGATAGCTGCTTTCAGAGATTACAATGGCCGCTTTCCGTGCCTTGCTGCCGATGGTCCCACGTCATAGTCTTGGCGCGTCTTCCCAAGGCGCCAAGGTCTCGTGTTGAGGGACCACCTGTATTGCCTGGGCAAACTTTCTTCAGTATTTTGTTCATCCAGCCCACTTCACCGGGATACCATCTTCTTACGACCTCACAAATTCTCGATCGAGCATGATCAATACCGTACCCCGTTGCGCATCATGTCGGGCCTCGGGTAGTTGTACATATGTGCAATGGATGACGCCGACACATCGCTACCAGCCATCAATAGGCGAAGTAGTCTGATCAGGTTGCTGTTATATGTATCTGCTTGAATGCAGGATTAAATGTGATGTCACTACTTGTGCACTTGGAATATGGGAGATTTCGGGGTTCACAGTTAATACATTCTAGTGGTCTTGACGTGGTCCGAAATTCCTCCCTCACTAGGTACTGTGGCAAATATATATTATGTCGATTACGGGAGACAGGTGGCCATATTATGGTGTCACGCTCAAATAGCGCTGCCGATTGCAAAGGATACGGACTTCTCCACAGTCAAATTCCTTGTAACTCCACTAGGCAAATCCAAGGACGCGAATACGTAGGTGTATTTATATCGCTACGAGGTAATTATGCGCCCCGCTATATCTTCATCTCAATCTGGACATGGCCAAAAACATCTTGCTTTGCCTCCTCCACAATCCTACAGGTATACTGCTTGAAGTTTCGTGCCGGAACGCCAGCCTCAAAGATCTCATCCAGCTCCTCTAGAGATCGTGCCTTGGTTTCGGGTAGGAAGAAGTAGAACCAGATAACGCATAGAAAGTTCGAGCCTGCCCAGACGTACATGTACTTTGGGCCCTATAAGTTGGTCAGTGATCAAGCTCCTCAGGGAACACAACGGGAACATTGGCTTACCCAGTTGAGATTTTTAGGATTGATGAAGGATGGCGAGCAAAAACCAGTGAGCCACGCGAGGAAGTAGCCCAGAGCATTCGCACTGCCTACGGTCCAGACTCTGAGTCGCGAACTAACCAGCTCCGTAGAAAGCGGAGTCGTCGCAACACCCACACCGGTATTATAGAAGAAGAAGAAGAAAAGGGCCGTAAATGCCACCAACACATTTCCAGTAGCCTTTGAACCAGGCGAGATGCTACTCGCAATTCCACAAGCCAGCTCACATAACCCACACGCTGTCGCTCCCGCAATCATGGTAGTTCTTCTTCCAAACAGCTTGTTCATGCTGTACAGTCCAAGCTGAACACTGAAGAACCCAAGACAGGAGTCCATGATCGTATATTCGAACGCCTTGGTAATACCAGCGATAGCAAAGAAGTACGTCTGATATGCAACAAAAAACCATACTCCACTCGCCGACTGGCTCGCAATTGTGCCCCAGCAAAGTATCGTACGACGTAGGTCGCTTCCTCGGAAAAGGTCCATGAAGCCGGAAGTCCGACTCAAGCGCTGTTCCTCTACAACCCCTCGAACCATCTCCGCCCACTCAAGTTCTAGCGCCTCACCGTGGTCGAAACGCAGGCGCTCGAGGGATCTACGTGCAGGCTCGTAATTTCCGTGGTGGAGAAGCCAGCGTGGGCTTTCTGGGACGAAGAACAGCGCTATGCTCAAGAGCACTGGTACGATATACATGCAAGCAAGCGGGATCTGGTAGACTAGCTTATCGATGTGGGCTTTGCTATAGTTATCAATTATGCTACCTATGATGATACCAAAAGTAATGTAGAAGGAGAACATGCCGACCATGATCCTAGCAATTGTTAGCGTTTGGTTATGCTCAAGGTATGCATGTAACTCACTCCCGGAGATGTGCAGGTGCAACCTCACTGCAGTATATAGTGAAGAACACGACGAAAAAAGCATTGGCGAAACCCAGTAGGAGACGGCCAGCATAGAGCCCTGCTTTGGATGTCGAGCTTATTTGCACCGAGACAGCAGCTAAGCAGATTACACATGCGAGCCATAGTCCCTTTCTTCGACCAAAGCGCATTCCAAACGCACCGGCAAAGATGGCGGAGATGCATGACCCCAAGTTCAGAAGCGAGTTCATGAGTTGCTGTACCGTGGACTAAATACATGTCAGCGACATCTGATGATCAACTCAGAACTACTCACATCGATACCGTATCCTAAGGGACTCGTAGGATTCTTATATCCGAAGACCATCAAAAAGCCAGGCATGGCTTGCAGCCCTCCAATTGCTGTAGTGTCAATCCCATACTGCATACTCGCGATAGCGACAGCCGAGCACACGAGTAAGCACTTGCGGTTCGCCCATAGCGTAGTCTGATGTTGTTTCATCTTATACTGAAGATAACGAATGCCGCTATGATAAATACTCAAGAAAGAATGTTAGTGTCGAACTGGTAAGAGGGCGAGCGGACAACAGGTAAAGCACACAATAAAAGCCCCTGGAATTGTCCAACGGCATTTTGCAATATCTCTCACCTTCTCTCTCACTCTCAAGAAAAAATGAACGATGAACTCCGCAGCTCGTGTCATCTTTGTAATATAAGAACATGTGAGGAAACGTAGTTGTCTGACTTTGAATGGACAAGGGTAGCGGTTGGAAACGTATATGGGAAGGCTCGGCGCCATACTTACACAGGCAAGATCAACTAATCCAAGGCAGTCGCTTTAGGGGCGGCTAAAAACTCTGATTTCCTGTGTATATGGCCTTAAGTTTCTGGGGGAAGCGGGGTTATACATGATAGAACAGACACTGCGATATGATCACAAAAGCCGCATCTTATACAGCAGTTTAGCCGATAGCGGTAACTAGTATACTGCAATACATCGTGGTCATATCATTTCCTGGTTTTGATGCCGCTCCCTGTCAGACGACTGCGATTGCCCTGCATGGTTTCTACGCGGAAACGGGAGGATAGTCGTGCACGGTGGTACTTTGTGTCTGTATACGACCAGTTGTCAGCACTAGGGCTTTGTATACGATGAGCTTTGATGAGGATTACGGTATACTTGTCTTATTTGTGACTCTTTTTTGCATGATTGTGGAAAATTATTATACTGCAAACTGTGCCAAATGGTGTATCCGTTTCGAAACGACATATGTAAGGTAGATGGGTGGTACCTAGGGGTACTAGAGCGCCAAGGGTATCCCAGTGGACGCACATATAAGCATTGTACCTTGACTAATAGCCTCAATTTCATCCACAAACTGTATGTACTGAATGTTTCCTTAGCCTCACCCCCGCACTAGTGCCCGGACTTTGCAAGATCCCGGAGTAGCGGTTTTCTCGGGGGATCGTCCGGTTGATCTTCATTGCGCCCAGCGCAGTGGACAGAACATCAGACGGTCGGATCCGCATTCATCGTCCATCAGACGTGTTGTTATCTAGCCGATATGGAAGTTCCAGAAAGGCTTTATGAAGAATTGGAGATTTTTTCGGACAATAACTTCGATTTTCCAGTGCGCTCAACAAAACTTCAACTATAGCTTTATAGTATAGTCTCGACATGGAAACCGTTACAACAGACGTCTACTTCACAGTGTTTCTGTATGTCTGTGTTCAAAGTACAAACTCGAAGTCGTTCGCGGTAATTGCGGTAATTGTTTGGGTATCAGTAGTCAGCCACCCCAGCACCACGAACCCAAGCTCAACCTGTCATACCCATGTCAATCACAATATGTACATCCAGACCCGGTATTTTGTTCTGTGGTGATCTCCAGGGTCTCCTATCTTCCGTATCATGTTATATCCCCTGTTAGGATCTACCGGCTAGGATTAGGAACCACCCGCACGGTGTTGCAGATAGCATAGGCAATAATCAGTCAGCATATTCGGCTGTTGTGCCTTTAGGTATCCAATAATCGTTTAAGTAGTTTCCTCATATGGGCGCATGAGCGCTTTCACCAATCACTGATTCAAGCAGTGAATGACAAGTGGCTTCCACGCAAGACCAAACTTGTGTAGCCCTCGCAGAGTGTTTTTCTCTACTCTTACTTCAGTTCTTGACGAAGGTACTTCTTTCATAGGGCAGAGATGTGTTCGAAAAGTTGTAACGTTGATAACGTCGCATCGGAATCATGGAATGTGTCCCTGCTGTCCCCGCACTAAGTAGTTCTTAGTAACAATCCTTGCCATTCCATGTCTCTTGCATTTCAGAATGTTCTACGAGAGTTATTTATAACAATTCTGCCAAGATTGTCGAGTTGTAGTGCTTGAGTAGAAGGTAACAAGAATATAGTGTAGTTATCGTGTAGTTCCCGATCTATGCGGTATGTAAGGAGATTTTTGTCCGTGTCAGTTATCCGTGAATATCGCGGTATCTTTGCCAATTGAGCTGGGGGTTCTGGTTTATGAGCGCGGCTTGTTCTAGCTTTAGGACTTGACGTTGTGAAGATGGATGTTCTCCACACTAATTGGCCTAGTACTATGTTTACATTTGTTCTCTGATGGCCTTGCTCTATCTCTTTCTCCATATCCATGTACCTGATCGTAAAGGTGAATCTTTTGAATCTGAAGGTTCTTTGTTTCCATACAGGGACACTGTGTAATTGCAAAGTGAATTGACATTAACGTCGTCTAAGGTAACAAAGTGACTTGGGAGGAACCCCTGAAGGCACTGTGTAGTCACTAGAAACAATGCCCTTGTACGATATAATTCAGACCAAAATTTCCCAGGGGCAGAGAATCTTCATTCGGAACTATCAAGGAGTTCAACTCAAACCCGAACAAAATGGTGCCGGCACCTTACGACCCAGTTGATTTCCCGGCATCGGCCAACGAAAAGACGTTTGAATTTCGAAAAGACGGACCCGCCACTTACACGATTTCACGGGCCGCATACCAGGAGCTATACCGCCGCGGATGTGTAGATGTTCATTCTGTCCCGGCAATGGACCTCGGAAATCCAATACACATTCTCTTTCGACAAAATGCATTCCAAGGAATTACAAATACGCAGTACAACTTCTTAAGACCCGCACTAACACTGGCTTCAAGGTTCATCATGGAGGACGCCTACATGGGATACTGGGCTCACCTCTGCTCTGCAGACCCCGTCAAAGACAACCTACGAGCCCTGAGTCCAATGGAGACTGAAATGGGGACTGTCCTCCAGCCCGACCGGGAAATAACTGACAACGAAGCAGTGACGATGGCCCGCACTGCGTTCAGTGAGATGTCGGAGAGCTTAACCTTTTTCTTTTCCGACGATCAATACTTCTTGATCGAGAATGCAGGGGTAAAGGACAGCTGGGCAGCCGAAAGCTTCACCGGCGACATCCATAGAGATTGTCGCTATAACACCGAGGTAAATAATGGCTGCCAGGCAGGCCATTGCGGATTATGTGACAGCAGCGCGAATCTCCGGTGCGGCGGCTGTGGGGGCACGCAATACGAGAAGAAAAGTGTCAAAGAGCTTCAAGCAGTGGTGCAGGCCCGAGGAATTCAGAGCAAGGCAAGAAATCCTAGACACCTCATACATGCATTGGAGCTATATGACGCACTAATTGATGGTGTCCCGTCCCAGGAAGCATGTGGGCTTGTTCCAAATAGGGACGGTATGGCTAATCTGCAGATTGGGTTGAAACATGATATCGAAGCACACATCGACAGAGCCACCGCGGCAGTGCCTCAGGACAGGTGGACTCAAAGCGAGGAAACTAGATTCCAATTTTCCATCGCTGCCACGCTGTGCCATGAGCTAGCTCACGTGTTCTGGTGGTGGACGCAACGTCGCTGCGTACTGTGCGAAGGAGACGAGCCGTGGTGGTCCGCAGATGAGGACAAGAGATACGGTGTTCCTGAGTTGGGCATCGACTGGGAGTGGTGGGCATTCGGGTGTACTGTACCTGCTACCGCTAAGATCCAGCAGGATGTTAACAAAGAGTCGCCAAACATGTTTTCGCGATCTACCTGGTGTCAGACCTACCAGACGAAAGATGGTGGGTTCTGTGCGAACTCATGCGTACGCTACAGCTACATCGTGCCTGTAGGGTGGACGAACTCTTGGTTCCGAGAGTCAACATGGGCAAACATAAGGATTAACGGTAGGGAAGCCGGCCGGCCGAGCCATGGTGATTTGGTCATCATGTCTGAGCTTGGAGCCAAGAGGGCCGATGACGATACCTTCGTTACCTTCGAATGTGAAATCGAGGCCTACAGCCATCCGCAATTGGTTGCACAGGGTGGGTTTGAAAAGATAAAATTCCTGACTAGCGACGAAGAAATGTTGGATTACACGAGGAAATTGTTCAGGAAGAAAGGGGGGGAAAAGGGAAAGAAAAAAGGAGGGAAGAAGGTAGGGAAGAAGGTAGGGAAGAAGGTAGGGAAGAAGGTAGGGAAGAAGGTAGGGAAGAAGGTAGGGAAACTCAACAAAGTAGTGAAGAACAAGCGCAAGTAGACCAAGACATCGGTAGAGATGGGTGGCATCTGTTGTGCTTAGGTTCTAATGAAATATACAATTGCAGATTGTAAAATCTTGTTCAACGAAGATAATGGTGAAGGACAGTATTGACAGCAATAGAACAGATGAAAAGTGACGTAATTCAGGCCAGCGGATGTACTTCTGCTTCAAGACTAGCGCGAGCGCATCCTAATGTCTGTCGCAATACGAAGTATTAACCCGCGACACGGACGCGTATACGCGGCAGCAACATAGCCGTCGAGCATGCGCTGCCGACTTTCGAAATCTCCCACGTAGACGTGCTAATTGTGACTGCCACCATGAGTGCTATTCATAACCCAGACAGTGCGTATCCTGTTCTCAGTGGCTCTAATGGGGTGAAGCGTGAGTCCCCACCCACCTGGGCACCTGCACAATGCAATGCAAGGCACAGTCCAACAAGTCCACACGCTAACAACACCCAGGCCGACGAGGGTCGACTGTCCTCAATCCAAGAACCTACGTCAAACGAGAGCTTTGGGAACAGGCTCCGATACTCAAAGGCAGCACAGAGTTCGAGCCCCTCGATGATGCGAAAAATATCCTGATCACTGGTGGAGCCGGCTTCATGTACGTCGCGACGAGACCACGGGAAGATACGAACTGTGCGTCTCTAGAGACATGCCTCTTATATGAGGTGTAAGTTAACAGTTTGATTTGACAGAGCCTGCTGGTTTGTACGTCATCTTGTTCTTACGTACCCACACTACAATGTCGTTTCTTTCGACAAACTCGACTACTGCGCAACGCTCAATAACACCCGAATTCTGGACGAGCAAACCAACTTTGCGTTCGAGCAAGGGGATATAACATCACCAACGGACATAAAGCACGTGCTACGAAAGCACAAGGTCGACACCATTTTCCACTTTGCAGCGCAATCGCATGTTGACCTCAGCTTTGGCAACTCGTACGAATTTACGAACACGAACGTCTACGGTACGCATGTGCTACTTGAGAGGGCGAGAGAGCATGGCATCACCAGATTTATACATATTTCGACGGACGAGGTGTATGGCGATGTGCCAGTGGGGGCAGCAGACCTGAGCGAGACGAGCATACTGGCGCCAACGAACCCGTACTCGGCGAGTAAAGCTGCGGCGGAGATGATGGTCAGCGCATATCGGAGTAGCTTCAAGTTGCCTCTGATTACAGTCCGTGCGAATAACGTGTATGGACCACATCAATTTCCAGAGAGTGCGTCATGCCCTCGGATCAGTCTCGAAATTCATAGCCAAGACTAACATTAGAGCAGAAATTATACCGAAATTCATCATGCTCCTACAGAGAAAGCAGAAGCTCCTACTGCATGGCGATGGCTCACCGACACGACGCTATCTTTACGCAGGAGATATTGTCGACGCACTCGATACCATATTACATAAGGGGGATATCGGCCAGATCTACAATATTGCATCCAAAGACGAGATATCAAATACGGATATCTGCAACAAGCTGCTAGATATCTTTGGTATTCCTCATAGTTCATCTGCCGAGTTAGCCGGGTGGGTAGAGCATACGCAAGACCGACCATTTAACGACCAGCGCTACGCGACAGATGGATCCAAGCTTGCAGCACTGGGTTGGCAACCCAAAACTAGCTTTGACAAAGGCCTCAAGGTTACCGTAGACTGGTATTGTAGATTCGGCGAAACATGGTGGGGGGATATCAGTAGGGTCTTGACGTCTTTCCCAGTGGTGGCAGGCAACGAGATCTGGACCAAGGAGGAGCACGAGGATTTAGGTTCTTCTGATGGAGAAACTATGCATGAGGAGGATAGTGCAATCTGGACAACATAGCAGGCATGGAGATGGTACGAGAGGTGGCTACACTGAGATACCCAGGTGTTGGATGCATTGATTGTATGGTAAGAAGCATTATGCACATTGACGTGATACTTAAGTATCATTGATGCCCGAGTATCTGCTGGGCTTGAACGGGGGTACGGGGGGTATGTACGGCAGCTACATGCAGGGACCGACTCATGTGGGTCCAACGACATGACAACCCAACCTGAAGGGAAAGTTCCGGTCCGTGAAGTTATGTAAGAACTTCAAGCGACGAGGTGGAATTCCATCTGGCTGCTAAACGGTGCTCTTCACTCTTCAAGCTTCACTCTTCACTTCTCACTGCAAGTCTATAAATATTACAACTTCAGCCACGCAAAGTGGCGCGTACCCTTAACTCCGCCTCGCGCTAGCGTCAGCTCTGGGCGCTTGATCGGTTGAAACACCAGACGCTCCGGGCGCCCACCGCTCAAACACTCTTGCCTCTCAGCTTGTGACATTCAAACACCCTTTAAAGTCGCTACTTGACGTTGCTTGGTTTCTTCAATTACTCGGTACTGCACATATTAGGTTCAGCGACAGGCGGAAGCGCAAACCTTGGTTGCCCAATCGATAACGCACCCCACAATTCAGCTAGCTGTTAATAGTAGCTGTCTCCTCGCCGCCCTATTGAAGCTCGACACATCACCGAATAAATACACGCCGAAGATCGTACGTAAGAAAACCCGGCCGACACTTCAAACATGGGTCTATTTAGCAAGAAGAAAGACAAGAGCGGAAAGGACAGTCCAGCAGCCCAGAACCCGTACGCAGCGCCCCCAGCCAGCGACCCATACGCTCAACCACCTCCTTCATATTCTGGCGGCAGCGCGGACAGCTCTTTCCGGCAGGAGAAGACACCAGCTGTTACGGGGCCAGGCCAGAGCTATGGTCAGCGGCCAGGCGGCTATGGCGCCCAGGGATCGAGCTACGGTGCACAGTCGGGCTATGGCCAGGATGCCTACGGTGGAGGCCCACCCCAGCGTCCTGGTGGCTATGGTGGACTTGGTAGGACAGCATCAAACGACACCATGAGCACCGAGGCTGGCCGCAACGAGCTCTTCGGCAACGCACCAAAGCGCCAACAAGCTCAGCCAGCGCAACCATCCGCACAACAACCCGGCGGCTACGGAGGTGGCCAGAGCGGCGCATACGGCGGGAGCGCTGCTGGGGGCTATGGCTCGGCTGCACCAGGTGGTTATGGATCATACGAGGACCGCCAACTAACAGCCGAAGAACAGGAGGAGGTGAGCGACGGACCGACTATTTGCGCCTGGTCTATATGCTGATAAAATCTACAGGAGGACATCGAGGCCACAAAGCAAGAGATCAAGTTCATGAAGCAACAGGACGTTTCCAGCACGAGAAACGCCCTTCGCCTCGCTGAACAGGCCATGGAGACCGGTCGCGGGACACTATCGACCCTTGGCGCACAAGGAGAGCGTATTCACAAGTAGGTGCAACCGACCCAGGCGTTTCATCGTGTTACTAACATTCTCATAGCACCGAACGTAATCTTGACCTCGCCTCAATCCAAAGCGACCGAGCCAGTGGCCAGACTAAAGAGTTGGCTCGTACGTACACACCCACATCAAGACCAGAGAGCCCACACTAACTCAGCGCAGGCATCAACGCGAGCATGTTCTCCATCGTCCCCAACCCCTTCACAGGCAACTCTAAGCGCGAAAAGGAAATGCAGAGGGCCATGGACCAGCACTCCAAGGACCGTGAAACTCGCGAGGCAACCACCAGGGCCGCATGGCAATCGGCCAACCGAGTGAACGAAGCCCAACGTGGCCTTGGAGCGGGCGCGGGCGGCGCGAACAGCGGGTCCAAGCTCAGCAGGATGAACAACTACCAGTTCGAAGCTGACGACGAAGATGAAGATATGGAGAGGCAGATTGACGATAATTTGAGTACGTATATCCCTACTCTATCTAGCATACCGGGTCCGACTGGTACCGTACCAACAAGGCAACCTGCTAACATACTCTTCTCTACAGCACAACTGCACACCATGGCCAAGGGCCTCAATCAACTCGGTCGCGCCATCGGCACAGAAGTCGACGCTCAGAACGAACACCTTACTCGGGTCACGGGCAAGACAGACCAGGTCGATGATAAAATCGCTAGGAACCGTCTTAAGCTGGATCGTATTCACTAGTGCTCGCTATTTATTGCTCAAGAAAGAAAGTGTCCACAATATAGAAATGTAAAGACTATGCAGTACTTGGAAATGTAGTGACTATGCAGTACTGGTTGCGACCAATCGTCCATCTCTCCCCTGGACCGACAATACAAGTTTAAAATCATCATAATCATGTATTCGTGACTTTACAAAATACTAAACTAAACTCCAAACACTCCCCCGTTGCGCCCTCATGATTTGACTTTCTCACTCAATCATCAACTTGAACGTCGCCACTTCAAATGCCCGAATCTCAAGTGGCACACCCTTCTCCTCCTCTCCACCCCCAATACTAAACTCCCTAATCTTCAATTCTTCCTCGTCATCCTCCAACGCATTGCACTTGATCACCTTCTTAACCTTCATATCGCCCCACGTAAGCACACCCTTACTCTTTCCACCCAGTGAATCGTACACTCTCAACACCACACAATGTCCATCCTTGACAGGCAACTCACCCCTCGAGACATCTTCATCATCTTCGCCACGCTTGATGGTATCTAGGACGAGGTTATTGGCGCAGTGGATATGGAACGGATTGAGAAAACTGCTGTGTGCAGTTGAGACGTTGGCCTTACGGCCCACGATCTTGAGGGGATTGTTGAACTCAAACGCTTTGCGGACCGTTCGCTCATCTAGCTGGCCCTTGTGTGGGAAGATGGCATAACGCGTCTTGTGGGACCCCATGTCTGCATGTCCGTCTGGGGCCTTGGGGGAGCGGAGTAGTGAAAGACGCATCACGTTTCCGGCAACGGCGAAGCCGTATTTACTGTCGTTGAGGATGGATATTCCATAGGTGGCTTCAGATAGATCTGCCCATTTATGGCAGCAGACTTCGAATTTGGCCATGTCCCAGGATGTGTTATAGTGGGTAGGTCGGCGGACTATGCCGAATTGCGTTTCGTAGCTGGCTTCCGTATTCACAATGTCGACAGGAAACTCAACCTTGAGAAATCTCATCGTCTCATGCCATTCGATCTCGGCGTCAAACTCAATGGCTGCTGGTGCTGAGCCTACCACTGCAGGGAGACTCATCGTCGTCTTGACCCAGGATTTATCCGAAATCTTGGTCTCAATCTGCAGGCTCACGCGGTGGCTACTGTTCTCTGTAACTGTGACCTTGCTTGGCTCAAGTTCCTGGCGCGATTGCAGATGGTATACTTCAACGTCCCAGGCCTGCCAGTAGAGTGGCTTATCGTCGAAGATGACAAGCTGGCCGGCCTTGGCGCCCTTGGGGATCAGCTCGCGATCGGCACCTATGTCGTAAAGCGACGTGATTGCGCCCTTCTCAACCTGAAGGATGAATTGTGAGTTGCGGAGCTTGTACACGTTTGTGCGGATTTCTTGGATAGATGCTTGGTTTGCCGAGAATCCGGACGCTAGGGGGAGAATCTTCAGAGCACCAAAGCCCTTCTCCAATCCATTGCGGTGTGCAAGACCATACCTGGTCTCAGCCGAACCATATTTTGCCTGGCTCGCGGTGTTTGGGAGTTCAACAATCTCGGTGCGGTTCCACGGCAAAGTGTTCATGGCGAAGAGCTTGGTATCTTCATTCCATGCCGACTCATCGTCGTTGAAACCGAGCTCGGCTAGTGCATCGGACAACAGTCTCTCACCAGTAGCAAATACTTCGGCGTAGATCTAGAATAGTCAGCAATGTTTCACTCAAATATACGCTCTGAACACTTACGCGATCAGAGTCATCATAGCACATTTCGATCGAACTTCCAGGCAAACAGTCATGGAATTGGCACAGCAGCACATTCTCCCACATGTCGTCAATATCCTTCTTTGGATACTTGTACGAACTCTGTTTCCCGAAGCCATTTTTGATAGTGGCCAGAGTGGCGAGGTACTCAATGTCCCTTAGCATGATCTCGGACTTTCTGTTGTTGCGCTTGTTGTTGGATTGGGTAGTGTAGGTGCCGCGGTGAAGCTCAAAATACAATTCGCCGTACCATGTGACAAGCTCTGTGCCATTTTCCACCTTCTTTTCTAGACGGTCGAAGAAGTCATCCGCTGAGTCACCGAGCTTGAGGCGAGGTAGCAGTCCTGCCGTGTCACTAATACCGCGGCATCGCCGAAGCTTCTCAAGATGCTGCCATGTTGGGCCACCGCCTCCATCTCCTTTACCAAAGACAATCAAAGACGACTTGTCTTGATCGAGAGACTTATGCTGCGTAACGCTACGCTTGACGTCGCCAAAGTTCGCTTCGCAAGTATAGGTCTCCGATGGCGGCATATGGCAGACGACCTGGCTATTGTCCAGAGCGACCCAGTTGAAGGTCGTGTGTGGGAATTTGTTAATGTTGTTCCAGCTCAATTTCTGGGTCAGGAACCTCGTCATGCCGGATATGCGACAAATCTGCGGTAGCTGCGTGGAGTATCCGAAGGTATCTGGGAGCCAAAATGTGCGACACCGCTGGCCAAATTTGCTCTCGAAGTAACGTTGACCATACAAAAACTGCCTGATGAGCGACTCGCCGCCAGGCAAGTTGGTGTCGTGCTCGACCCAGCTACCACCAAGAGGCTGGAAGCTGCCCTCCTTGACCTTCTTCTTGACACGGTCAAATGTAGATGGGTAGTATTGCTCGAGCCACTTGTACTGCTGCGCCTGCGAACAGCAGAAGCGAAGCTCGGGATATCGGTCGATAAGATCGCACTGGCTCGACCAGGATCGGTTGACCTTTCGTTTGGTCTCGTCGAAAGGCCACAGCCAACATGTATCGATGTGACAGTAGCCAATACCATGCACGATAGCCTCCTGATCACTTTCGTATACTTTGGCGGAATCCACGTCCTTTCCGACGTACTCGGCAGCAATCTTGCGAGCCGCTTTGAGACTCTCTTGATTTCCATTGCCGGCAATAAATGTATCCATGATACGATTGCAAATCTGCTGCGCATCATGCGCCTGGGTAGAATCTGAAGGGAACTCACGAGCAGCATCCGAGATCTCCCAGAAGTCAAAGTAAAGGGCTCTTGCCTCTAGGTTGATAGCTTGAACCTCGGCGGTGTGTAGCGTGTAGTACCTGTCAGGAGCAGGCGGCTGAATTGAGTCTCCACCTGGAGCATTTCCGAACATTCCGTTGCATGCCATCTCGATGTAGAAGGTATGTTCCTTGCCGTCCCTAAACGCCTTGGGCAGTATCCATTGTGTCCGCTCGCCTCCGCCGGTCAATCCATGTACGGTGTGCCCATCTTCAGTCCAAATCAAGCCCTCATTATCCGCGTCCCAGACGAACTCAAGGTGCTCCTTGTCCAGCATATGCTTGGGGATAGTGAGCTGGACTTTGAACCAATGTGTTGACCAGCTAGGGCCGAACTGCTCGCCGACTTTGGTCGGATGGAACGCGTGCGACGTTGCATCTTTGAAAAGCGGGCGTGAGAGGTTTGGGGGCGAGTAGACGGAGAGCTTGACCCAGTCGGTCCCTGACGCGACGGCTTCGGTGAGCTTGCTGTATGAAGTATGAGCATCGCCGAAGCTGCAATGACGCTGCAATGAGGAACAGAGCTGTGTAAAGCTTACCTAATAAGACTCTGTTCCCTATACTGTCCTCCATCCGTAAACTGCCGCAAGCGACTTTGATAGATGCTGTTGATTTGCTGACCGACGGGTCCAGCCGCCAGTTTGGGGTACTCTTTAGCCATGACTGTGACCGGCACGTTGCGGTGAGATTCTCCACCCATGGTTGACGATGAAATGGTATGAGAAGTCTGTGTTGGAAGGGTTGGAAGGGTGGTGTTGAGGGGGATTGGGGCGTCAGCTGCGAGCTTTAGCTGTTGTGGTAGCTGTTGTGGTACCTTGCATGGGCTGACATGTTGGGGAGCTTTCCCCGCACCTTGGCAGTCACAACCCATGCTGCATGATCCGCTCATCTCCACTTAGTGGCCGCTTCCTGTCCGGGGTCAAGTATCCGCGTCTTGGAGGGAGCGGAAAGACTAGATATGGGTCGACATATCTAGTCTGTTAAAAACAAAAATTGCCAGTCATGCATCTACAACACCGCTCTAACACCCCCGCTACCCGATGTTACCCGACTCTCCGCATCATACTCCTTCCACCTCTGTTCAACATCGTCTTCACAAACATACGTAAGCAACCAACTCCCAACCCCACCCCACCTCCATGCCAATGGATCATCTTCGACTTCAAGTCCTTTCGCCTCGTACTCATCCTTGCCAATTCTGCCCTTGCCGTTGAACTCCCCGAAAGCACGCAGTGTGCGATCGCGTTCTTGCTGTATAGGACCATCGTGAACGTGATAGAGGTATTGTTGACGGTTTCCACGGGACACGACACGTTCAGTTCGTTCGCGACGGCAACGCTCGTAGACGGCCAGAGCTCGCTTCTTCTCAGTTGTGCTTTTGTTTTTTATCTTGGCGAGACACAGGCCGAGGACGTGACCGTCCTCAAGAGACATACCCGCACCTGATGCGAGATAAGGCAGGGTAGCGTGTGCAGCGTCACCAAGGATGGTGTATGCACCGGATTCATGTGACCATGTGGGATCGAGACCAGGTCGGATCATGAGCCGCCATTTTGATACCGATTCGCATAGAGCTAGTAGTTTGGGTATCCGTGGATCCCAGTCTTTGTAAAGGGAGCGCATCTCCTCGACATTCCCGGCGAGTGTTTTGGCGCCTACAGGCATGTCGTCTGGTACCAATAACACCATATTGAAGAGCTTACCGCCACGAAGTACATAGTTGACAGCGTGCGCATCTGGCCCCATCCAGTAGTTGACCTGCGGGTCTTCTACGAATCCTCTCAGCTCGGGATCCTTGAGCATATCCTCTGTATTGAGTAGGAGTCGGTAGGCTAAATCGCCTGTGAGAAGCGGTGGGTCTTCATGGCCTAGTAGTATCTCCCGGCACTTGGAGTTAATGCCATCTGCGCCGACCACGAGATCAGCCTTGTAGCGTGTTCCTTCCTGACATACAGCAATAGCTCTAGTAGTACCATTTTGCGCGTCGTCCTCGTATTCTACATCCACAACCCTCGCCTTTGTAGTCAACTTGGCACCAAGCTCTACTGCCCTTTCCAATAAGCCCATGTGTAGGTTCGCCCGGTGGAAGTCCCAAAATGGTGTTCCACATTCCTTCTCATACTCATAGAAGTCCATATCGCTTATTTTGTTCCCTTTCCAGCCGATCATATTGCACAGTCGCGGCATGGTGGCATGCTGTGAAAGGTATTTCTCAAGGCCCCAAGAGATTAGGACGCGCGATGAATTGGGGAGGCATTGAATTCCAGCACCAATTTCGCCTATTTCTGGTGCGGATTCGAGAATCTGAACATTATGACCGGCGAGTAAAGTCGATATGGCTGCTCCGAGGCCACCTAGACCAGCGCCGACGATGATAACCTGGGCTTGTGTTAGTTGGAGTACGTCTGATGCTTAGAGGGGTGACTTGCATCCAGCTTGCTTGAGTCGTCTCTATACTGCTGCTGAATGATTTGAGGTTTACTGCCGGGTGTCATGATGTCACGACTTCTATGTTATCAGTGATAGATGTTAAGCCTCGTGTAATAATAATGCTGAATAATAGAGTGCTCCGTTACAGTGATACACAGCTCGTAACATATATTGGCATACATCAAAAGTGCCATGGGTCCTCAATCGTCACCACTTGCCGCCCTTCTCACCCACCTATCGGCATCCCGACGCGTGACACCTAGCTGACAGCAGTTAAGCCGATACACAAGATCCACGCTTATCCTAGACGTGCATCTCGATGCATCGGCTGGCCTCACCTCCAGAATGGGGAACCGCTCGATTGGTGGAAACTATAGTAAGGTCGCGTTTACGGTAGGCGGATCGCCATGGACGCAAGAGTGGGGGGAAGATAATGGGTGGAGGCTCGACGGAGGCGTGAGGGGTATCCGTATCGGCGGACGGACATCTCCAGATCTCACGCTAATTAGGTTCCGATAATTCCCAACATCCCGAACAGGTTGAGCAGGTGGAAACTAATAAGTTCTGAGTGATGGCCGCTTGGGAACGTGATAAAGGTAAGCACGAGGGATTTCTCCACATGTTAAATATGTACTACTGTGGTATGGGACCATCATAGTCAACCAGGGAGTATGCCTTGCCCTCTTTCTGCAACTTCAAAATCTCACCGCGCGGAGCAGGCATCATCGCACCCTCGGGTACCTTGTTGTTCTTCTTGAAATCATCCGCCATCTGCTCCATTGTCACCCATTCTACACCCTCATGCTTGTTGATGTGCTCGATGATTCTGTGGTATACGTCAGCATTATATCTGGTACTTCTTCCGGTTATCCATCGACATACCTCTCATGCATGAGTACAACATGCGGTCTGCCTGAAACATCTGGGTGTATCGTCATGGGGAAAACAAATTCATCGTACTCTCGGTAGAAGTAATCAAAATGATCCATCCATATCTGCTCGACATCCCTCGGGTTTACCCATCCATGAGAATTCGCGCTCTTCTTCATGAACATCATGGGCGGTAGATCGTCAATATACCAGGATCCCGGAATCTCCACAAGACCCGTCTCTTGACCTTTGACCAGAGGCTTCATCCAATCCTCAGCTTTCTTGCTGTAATCGATTTTCGTCCATGAGTCGCCTGTGCGTAGCCAGTAGCAACGGTAGTCTTCATGCGACATAGAGTGATCATATTCGATACCATAACTCAACAACAGTTCAGTGCCTTCTTTGGAAGTTTCCCACCAAGGGGCTACGGAGCCGCGAGGTGGCTTACCGTTGCAGAATGCAGTAAGTTGCTTGTAAGTCTTGTCAAGGACATCGCGTTGTTGCTCAAAAGTCATGTCTACCGGGTTCTCATGGGAGTAGCCATGGAGACCAATCTCATGACCTGCATCACGGACTGCGGCGCAGTCTTCGGGAAAGGTGTCGAGGGAGTGACCAGGCTGCGAGCGTCAGAAAAAAATTCCAGATTGTAGCGTCCAGTGGCTTCACAATGAACCATGTGGCTTTGATATTGTATTTATCAAAGAGTTTCAGTAGACGCTGGGTTCCTATTGTGCCAGCCCATAGACCTGTGATATATGTATAAGCCACGGGCAGAAGGCCAATCTTAGTCAGACGCCTCACCTCTGCTAATGTCGCTCGTAGAGTCTTCACCCCCATAAGATCCAAGCCAACCAGCCACAGCCTACATATCGGTTGCTTAGTGACTTCCCACGCGTAGATTATTTGTTGAAATCTTACATCGATATCAACGCCATAGCTGACAAGAACCTTCTTCTTACCCATGATGCCTGATGTGCAGAAGCTGGAATCAATTGCAAATCACGTAACTTGGGAAGCCTATATGCGGCCAGGAACAGTCATGTAAGGTTTGTCAGGACGCGTAGCAAGAAAGGACGTCGCATAGCTCACGATAGCGTGTGCAGCTACCCCGCTTATTGTCGGAGCTGTCGGTGTAGCTTAACCTCATAAATGGAGTGGAGCCACTTTCTTACTCGATTGGAAGGTGGGGGAAATTACGATTCATCGTACCTGCCGACGGGCTTATCGTCGCATACTCTACACATGCACTAGCGTCCATCCTTGGACGTTGAGCAATGCAGGTTAGCTTCTCACCATCATGGTCCTTACGATAACTGCGAGATAATCACCGGAATCTTAAAGATGTTTTCCGTCGTATCGATTGAATTCGATCCATGTCGAATGTCTCTATACTGTATTATTCACAATCTTGTCAACAGCCATGGCTGCGCCTAGCGCCTTTTCCTCCTGCAGTCTGCGTGATACGACCTGTACGCCTATTGGCATACCATCCATGGCATTCAAGTCAAACATGTTCCAATTCCATTTGTCCAGTGAATTTCGGGGCTGATACGAGTCCATGAGTTTTGTAGCCTCGCTATCAAGCTCTTTCGAGACTTGCCCACCGGGTAGCACTACAGCGGGGTAGTCGACAAAGTTGAACACTTTTGTGTAACCAACCCAGCGACACATCCGGTGTGGAACTGCAGAATGTGGTATCACTGGTGTCAGTAGTACATCGATCGGCTTGTCGCTTTTCTGGGACTTTGTGGAATTCCAGAGATCGAGGTAGCGCTTCTGCAATTCTATCTTCTTCTTGTTCAGCTGCCAGTACTCGTATACTGAAATGGGTTTCCCCCTATTAATCAGGGTTTCAACATGTGGAATGAAAGGCTCGCCGCCTGCTTCAACGTCTCGCCGAATGTCTTCGCAGCCATCTGCCGAGTAGTACTGATCCTGACCAATATTAGTGACATGAAACTTAGTTCAGCACTAATAAATGTACCATAATGTCAATGCAGTCTTGGTGGAGGCTACCTGGGCTCCACGACACCAGCTCATGGCCAGCCTTTTCTAACTTTGATGCAACCTCGTCTAGTACGCGGGAGATGGGTGGGTGACATTTGACGACTCCATCATCCCGCATGACTGCAATTACTAAAGGCCTTGAAAGTGCATCTTCGAATATTTCAGAGCGCCACGGCACGGGACAGCACTTTGGATCTTGGTCCCAAGGGTTTGCATTGAGGACGGCCTTGGTGACGGCAACGAGAGAGTCGATGTTGCGTGTCATCGGCCCTATGACGGAAGGTACATGTTCTTGGCCGTCGGTTGAAACTGATACGCCTTGGTACGGCAGCCGTGTACTGCTCGGCTTGAGGGCGTATAGTCCATTCATGTGGGATGGTATTCGCACGCTACCTCCAATATCAGTACCCCACCCTACCATAGAGCCCTGAAGGGACAGAAGCGTCGCTTCTCCACCAGTAGACCCTCCGCAGGTGAAAGCGGGGTTTTTAGGATGAACAGTAAGGCCCCAGAGAGGGTTGTCTGTCTCGCACCACTAGCAAGCGTTAGCCTAACGACCATTTGAGCACTGGTTGTGGACATGATTGCAAGGCGTACCATGATGCTCTGGGGCAGATTTGACTTTGCAACAATGATGGCGCCCAATTTCTTCAACAAGGAGACTAAAACACAGTCTTGCTGCGCAGGCTTGAATGCGCGCCCGACATAGCCTAATGTGCTATCATATCCCTTGACATCGAATTGATCTTTGAAAGTCATGGGTACCCCGTGCAGAGGCCCAACGAGCCGACCATTTTGCTTGAAGAATTCGTCCAGCTCATTGGCCTGCCTGATGGCATCGTCGAAAAAAATCTCCGTAAGACTACGCAGGTCAGTAGGTCAATTCCCATCCGCAATCGTGTTGGAACTTGCCAATTTGTCTGTTCACGTCAGCAAAACTGAGGGCATACGAGGTAGGTAGGGCTAGCTTGGTGCAGGGGGCCGTACGCGTCGGTGTGCGTCTATAGCGCTGGCAATATGGTGTGAGAATGGTACGATGTTTCAAGACTTCCCTGACCTTACCGATTGATGTACGCACGGAGCAACTGCGATGCAGTGATAGCACGAGAAGTGATGGCGATCAGAACCAAGTCAACACCGTCCACAGCCGTCGACTCGGAGGGCGCGCCGTTCGTAGCTGGAGGTTCATTGAGCTGCTGCCGGTGTTAGGTTGCGCGGCCGCGTCGCAGGCTGGCGGGTATACCTCGGATTGGGTTGTTTCAGCATCAATAAATCTCTGTATGGCTTCGTCTCGTTGCTGTTTCTTCTTGGTGGCTGTTTGCAGCCATTGAGGGACATGGTCGGCTGTCATGCTTTTTGGAGTGGTCAAGATTTCAATGCGTGAGTGGCGTCACTTGCACGGTGTACAAAGCAATGTGCACTCTACGAAGGACATACGGTAATTAGTAATAACTAGAATAGACAATGCTGGACGGTGTGCCGTAAATGGGCGTCGCGGAAGTTACGGGCCCTGGTGCAGGCCGGCTATGCATGTCGGTGCCCGTAGCAAGTGAACAGTGGGGAAGCTGCCGGCTGTTGTCGAAGGTCGGAGATGCACGACTGGCTCACGACGCAACACATGCCCAAGCCTGTCCTTTGCGCAGCGTCACCCCATTACTATAGTACAGGGAACCATTTTCGCCGCCAGCAGATATCAAGACAACGTGCACGGCGCCATGGCAGTTGTTGATGGATTGAAAAATGGGCAGCAGCTCAGCAGGCAAACGGAGACTGCCCCTCCATCTTTCTCCCGTACTTGCATACCCCCATTTTTGCCCTAGTGGCCGACTACAACAGCATACAGCCGACTTTAAAGCATGACTTCACTATGGTCACTCATGAAGCGCTCAACGTCAGCGTCGACGAGTCCGCCCACGTCGGTCAGGCAGAAGATGTCTTCAGGTGTGACCAGCCGAGGCAGCTTGGCCGAATCCCGTTCGACTGGGAGCAGCTTGGAGGGCACGTCGCAGTTCGCAGCACCTACGGAAGATGGCGACTACTCAAGCTTCATGAGTGATGTCATGGTCGTCGGTGCAGGGCCCGGAGGCCTCATGCTCGCGTATGTGTTACTTGTCATGTGTACCGCATGACTCTCTCTCGAATTCTCTCTCGAACTCTCTCTAACTGACATAGCGATAACCTTGTCCGATTTGGTATAAAGACACGCATCATCGACGACCGCCCCGATCGAACCTCGACTGGGCGCGCCGATGGAATCCAACCAAAGTCCATTGAGACGCTGCGCCAGATGCGCCTTGCCGAGCCGCTGCTGCGAAAGGGCGTCAAGATCTACGACATTGCTTTCTGGAAGGCGACGGCCGAGCAGTCGCTGCACCGCACTAGCCGCGAGCTTCACTACCCCCCAGTGGTTGACCTGCTCGACCCCTACATTCTTTTGGTGCACCAGGGCATGGTGGAGAGCCTCTTTGAGGATGACTTGAGGGAACGAGGTGTAGTCGTTCTCAGGAACACGGCTTTTGTTGACTTCGAGTACACGCCCATGTCCATCCGTCCCCTTACCGTCAACTGCCAGCAAAACGTCAACCATGCAAAGAAGACCTTCTCCACACGATTCATAGTCGGCTGCGACGGTGCACACTCCAAAGTGCGTAAGTGCATACCGGGAGCGACGCCTGTGGGCTCGTCTACCGAAGCTATCTGGGGTGTGCTTGACGGCGTGCTCGACACAGACTTCCCCGATATCTGGAGCAAGGTTGTCGTCCAACATGATACATTCGGATCGGTGCTGATGATCCCCCGAGAGAGAGGTCTGACCCGGCTATACATTGAGCTACGGCCAGATTCGACCGAGGTGGTTGGTGCGAAGGAAACTACACAAGAGTTTGTGCAGAAGCGAGCGCAGACTATATTGCATCCCTATCGCTTAGAATGGAGGAATGTAGAATGGTTCAGCCGCTACAGGATCGGACAGCGAGTGGCAGCGCGCTTCACTGACGACCAGCAACGAGTCTTCATCGCTGGCGATGCGAGCCACACTCATTCGCCCAAGGCAGCGCAGGGAATGAACACATCAATACACGACGCATGGAACCTCGCCTGGAAGCTCAACTTTGCTATACGTGGCCTTGCGAAGCCTGCACTGCTCGAATCCTACGAACAGGAACGACAGAAGATTGCAAAGGATCTCATCGATTTCGACTACGAGCACGCCAATGCCTTCCACGCCGGTGACCCGGCAGCGCTAGTCGCAAACTTCGCCAAGAATGTCGCCTTCATCTCCGGCTACGGTGTCAATTACGATCTCAACCTTCTCAATGTGCTTTCAAAAGGCTATAGTCGGGGTCGCCTGAAGCCAGGCTACTTATTACCACCTGCAAAAGTCACCCGCTTCGTCGATGCCAACCCAGTTGATATCCAAACTGACATACCAGCTTTGGGCCAATTTCGCATCTACTTCTTCACTCACAACATCCGACATTCCATGCCTTTCTTAGAGACTGTGTGTCAAGCGCATGTAGGGAACAACTCGTACGTCGGCCGTGTAACCGCTGCCGGCAACGCTTCATACACTACTCAGCCACCCCTGGCAGCACCTCATGATCAATTTGTCATCCCCGAACGGTATACTCCAGTCAGTGGGGTCTTTACATACGCCCTGGTGACCGATGAGGACCGCAACAACTTCGAGATTAGGGACTTGCCTCCGGTGCTACGTGAATCTTCCTTTACATTGTACCTCGACGACATTCCAGAAAAAGATACTCGCAAGCAGACATGTATGGAGAAGTGGCTCGATGGGCTCGATGAGAATGAGGTTGTCGTTGTCAACGTCCGACCAGACGGTTATGTAGGCACTGTTCGGCGATTTGCGGATGGGTGTAGAGACAATGGTACAAGGGCTGTACTGTGGATGGATCAGTATTACGAGCAGTTCATGCGGGATACCTAGAACATATCACGGTTCTGATCAAGATGCATGGCTCCGGAGTTGGATAACGACAATAGAATTAATCACACCCATTCTGTCTTCTAATCCTCATTACTCGACTTACGTAGGTAGTAACTGTTCAAAACCGGCAAGTCGTGCTTCTCTCCATCGCATATCCACCACCACTAGCCGACAACCCGCCTCCCCCACTTTTATCGATACGTTCTCTTTTGGACTATCAGTGTATCAATAAGGACCTTGTCTACTTCGATCCGTGGTGCCGCATCTTGCAGCTTGCAGAACACCATCTTGGCATGCAGCCTATATGACTTGTAGCATATGCGAGGAAGGTGCCTGTGCATGAGGCTAGGCTGTTCAAAAGATGGAGGTTCCGAGATGAACACGATCGAAAAAAATGGCGCAACACTCGGTTGCTCGTAACTATGTTGGTACAAATGTCAACCCGCCTTACATACGACGCTGTGCTAGGGAAGGCCGACGCCGGCCGATATGGCGTGGCGTAACGATGGGGTGACAGGGGATGAAGATGTCAATAACCGTCGACTGAATATCGAGCCATACTTTGTCAGCGGCTGCTCGTTTTCTTTCGGCCACGAATCTCTAAAACGCTCATTCGATTCGCTGCTATGCTCAGGCGGCCTTTCTCCTATTTACGTTCACAGATTTTCTTTATAGATGATAAGTGCGTAGGTCTTCCATTTTCTGTATTCTATCTGTACCCGTAGTTAGGTTCCCTTGAAGAATGCATATGTTCCCCTCGTAATAGTCTTTACGTCACTGTTGCATGGTGCAAAAAGCTTGTAGTTTGTATCACGCAATTTTCTGGCACAGCGTGGGTCAGATGATTGAGAAGTTGACACATCCCTACACTACTCAAAACATCGATTGAATGAATAATTCCTCTTCACGCAACTGATATAGGACCTACTCTATGGCGGTGGGGGTATACACCGGATCTTTAAGCCAAAATTATGCAGGCAACGATACCTGTGCGCAAGTCGCCTCTGGATCATGCACGGACCCCTTTCTTTAGTTTTCTCACCCCAGTAGCGACGCATCGCCAAAAACTTTTCGCATCTACAATTCTCACATGCCAGAGTTCAATGGTTCTTGCGGCTTGTAACACCTATCATGCTTATCGACGTTGCTCTGCGCCGCTTCTCACTCCGAGCCTCCACATATTCTTGGGCTGGAAATCATGTAAAGTTTTTCAAGTTACGGCGCCATGCTTTGGTCAATCCCGGGAACCAAAAGGCCTCGTACTGCGCTGCAACTCCAGTTAGCACTAAGCCAGTTACCAGCATATCCAAAGAACCAGAATGGGCAGTGAAGCAAAAGAAGGAAAGAGATGCCCATTTACAGGTACTACCTCAATATCTCAGAATCGGAGTGGAAAGCAATACTATCCAAACGAGGAATTTCGATTGGCAACGTAGCCTGGATGGGTTGAGATCGGAATCAGAGAAATTAAAGGCGTGTCAAAGTCTGTTGTGGTTTCTACGGCGCCTAATTGCAAGAAAAATGAAACGACCGGTGGGCAGTGACAAGACAATTGGCGTACCCAACCTGCCTCTAAAACGCCTCGGTATTCTCTTAGAGAGAGTTCGGGACATAGAGGCATATGCGTCAAACATCATTGTCAGCAGAGACTCTGCAAATAAAGTCGCAAGTACCCCATCCGCGGCACTACCACCGATAACGATAAAAGAGGCACTGGTGAAAAAAAAGTACCTTGAGGATGGCTGGCTCGTACGTACGGTTGTAAATCTCGACCCTGAGCAACAAAGAAATATCATCAATGAGACGATCAGAAGGCTGTGCAGTGAGGCTAGTAATGTCACTGGCTTGCTTACAATGAGGTATCATCATCGCAGAATCGTTGCACGTATAAATGAGGCCCAAATACTGTACAGACAGCTCCAACTACATGAAACTGATCCGATAAGTTCCGTTACTTTTCAACGGGTCCGCAACCCATTCACTCGGAAAATCTACGACTCGCATGAAGAAGAATTACAGGAGACATTAAGATGGCAGTATGAGGAACAAGCAAAACTCACACAACTGCTTAAGAAATTGGAATCGGGTACGAACTTGCCTCATCCTTCGAGAAGTAATATGCAGGAAGGATGCAAAAAGACTAAGATGAAGCTGAGGGCCGTCGAAAGATACATAGCAAAACTGAAACTGGAAAATCCGCCTGCTGTACCGACAACTCAATTGCTTAAAGATGGGGACCGAGAGTGTCATGACGTAGCTACGATAGCATCTCTCAACTACACCCCAATGCTCCTCACCATACCTTATCGAGCGCAACACTACGTTCTCAAGGACGTGCTTGATCGCTTCAAAGCCGTCTTGTTCGAATTCGGCCGAGGAATCTTTCCTCAGCTCATGCAGCAGGAAGGCTGGATTGATCCTGAGGCCCTTTCTATCAGGGGATTCGAGGACATTCTATGCAAGTACCGCACCTGGCGCGAAGTCTACGGACTTTACGAAAAGCAATGGTTATCCCTTCGTCACATTCGTAATGCCTCTGTCCATGAGGCGGCAGTCTTGGACCTTGATCGCTTCGAAGAGCTGCTGGACGATGTGAAGGACCTTGCATACGTCCTCGAAGGCTATGAGATAGAAGCTCTGGTCGATGGGTACTACGGCTTGCTAGCCAGATACAAGGAGGAATACATCGAGTTTCTCTCTACCCACCAGAAAAAATTACAGGATGGACTCAACACTATAGAGCATGACCGCGATGTCGCACTCAAAGACCTGGCTGCCATGGAACACGAGGAAGAAGACAAGACAAAGCAGAGTGAGATCAATGAAAAGTTCAGCCAGATGAGACAAGATCTCACATTTAGCTGTCAACGCATCGATCGCGATAAACAAAACGTTTTGACGCGGGATCTTGTGAGATACGCGCTCAAGAGTCATATGCGCCACTGCTTGAGCTTGGAAGACACTGTTTGGGCCGCCGAGGCGACGAAGTCCCTGGCCAAAGAATACGCGGCCTCTACAGGAATTCGGAGCTGAACAAGTACTTATCACCAGTCTCCAGGAGGGCAAATCACGCAAGTCGCAACAAGAATACAGGCGTAACCTTTCAAGTCTTACGCAATAAACGAAGACTGACTTTTCACAAAAGTTACTCTGTAACAAGAAAAATATAGGGAAAAAGCTGTTCTAGGTACCTTCGTACTTCGGTCCTCGTGTTTTCCATCCTTGAGGTTGGCGAAATCATGCACCGTTCGTGAGCATTGCTGCTATTCCTGACAGCCCATAGCGTAGTTCGACTGTAAACTTTAAATACTTGCATATAGAATCATTGGTATCCTTATTTCCATCCAAAACCTTGCCCTCGCCAAAATCTAACACAATCAATCCATAAAACCCAGCCTCTCACGGCCCACCAAACCCTACACCTGCCCCGACGCCACCACCACCACCACCAACCAGCCGCCACTGCACTAACCCTCTCAGCACCATCATTCCATCATGTACAACCGCCCACCTAACCTTGCTCAAGCATCTACTCACAACCGCTGCCAACCCATTTGTCCCCCCTCTTCCCCGCAACACCCGAAAAAGCGCTTGCAGACGCCTGATCCAGCAAAGTCTGTGGCTCGCTCTTGAGAATCTCATCAAGCAAGTTCTTCATCTCAGTATTTGGATCCCAGATGATTTCATCGTCATCCTCGTTTTCGCTATCCAAATGGCGAAGGTGACTTGGTAAGGCGTCTGGTGCGGGAGGCGGAACTGGACGCGCATACCATACCCCCCACACCACCAACGTGCCCAGATATACCGTCCAAGCATGATGCCAGAGTCTTGCGCCGCCGACTTCGCTGGCGCTCAGCTCGCCATTGAGAATGTCCACGCCGTCGTTTACAATGGCAGATGCGTGCCACACGGCGTTGCCCGCCTCCTTGCTATGTTCCAGCACCCATTTCTTGACCATGCGCTGTGAACGCGCGTAGTCGTGGCGCGCAACCGGCCGTCCTAGGATATGCCGTGCGCCCGCGTATATCTGGAGATCGAGGAAAGGAGTATGAAGCAGGATGTGCGCGGCGTGGTAGAGGGCAAGAGTAGCGGTGCGATAGATATGAAATTCCTTTGCTAGAAAATGCGATGGAGAGGGCAGCACAGAGAGGTACCAAGTACAGAAACCGGTGTAATCGGCGTGCCAGGCCGTATATGAAGTCGCTAGCCGGGCTTGCCAGTTCCCTAGCGGATTGGATTCAAGGACACCGAGAGAGGTCTGATCGCGACGTTGCATATCCCAAGCTACCGACATGAGACCGTGAAGTAAAAGAGCACGTGACAGGGTGTTTAGATTCTTAGGAATCTTGGCTGCATCAGGATGCAGATACATCTTCAAACACGATAAAAACAGCGGCGTCGTAGGCTGCTTCTGCCGAGCCTGATACCACGACTCTGCCGAATCTGCTTCCCAGACGGCCTGGTCACACGGCATATTCGAGCGCAGTTCAAACGCCGACATGCAGAGAGATTGGCAGAAGAGCACGGCATGCTGCGTATCCCACATAAAGCATAGAGAAGCCAGTCTGTTAGAATAATTATGTTTTATTCAGCAAGAGTAAACCCCGTCGTTATTTTGGTAAAGAGGGTTTCAGTTGATGAACACGTACCTCTTTTTTTCCTCGGCCTCGCACCAGGTTCGCCAGTCGTCTTCGAGATCATCTGTGGATTCGTCGGGTGTGGGCGGGCGGATACTTTGGCAGTCGCTGCGGCGGATCAGGTTGATGAGGAGCCCGTGGAAAAGATGAGACATGTCGTGTTGTTTTTGGCCAGCACGGCTTTTGCCAAAACATTCGACAAGGAGGATGGTTTGCAGGACCCAGAGATCCGGTTTGGAGGAGAAACCGGCGTTGGCAAAGATTTGGGGACGGAGTACGTCGTGGATACATACCTGCATTTTCTTTAGTTGCGGCTTCATGAGTGAGACGTATTGATACTTACAGCGAGCTGGTGTGCGTCTTTTTCTCCGTATGTAGCTCCCAGTAAAAGCACTGATGCAAGAAGTAGCGTGTCAACCTCCGAGGGATCGAATGTTGACATGTGTATGAGCGGATATGTGGTGTTGAAGCGTGTGAAGAAGAGATCACAGTATGTCTGCAAACACGACAATGAAAGAAGTGGGTGATCTCGCATGACTATACTACCATCAGGCATGGTAGGCTGTAGGATATCGATGAGATCAAGCAACTGCTGGCGGGCTAATTCATCAATGAAAGGTAAGCTTCTCGATGGCCGAATCATAGACATTGGGCGCTCAATGTCTGACGTAGAACTAGTGGTTTCCTCTGGAATATTTCTAGGTGAGACTGCTGCGGTATTGAGAGGTTGATGTGGTGCTGTTGAGAGGATATCCGGGTTCTTGTCTTGTTCATATTGTGGTGGGGTGATCAACGGTGGTGAAGACGATTGACCTTGCAGTGATTCAGAGACCTGAGACGGCAGTGGTTCAAAGCGAACCAGCGCCTCTGGTCTCTTTTCAAAGGTTGTATGATCTAAATTCAGATCGAAGGATTGGCCTGCTTGCGCCACTGTTGTGGTGGTGGTGGGAAAGGAAATCCCGGAGAATGGATCTTGCATATTCAGATGTTGAGATTGGTCGGTTTTCGCCCAGTCCATTTCAAATAACCAACTGTAGTTGCTCATAGTGGTGAAGGGGGCGTTGAATGAACTTGCTGTGTCCGGGTTGAATATATTCTCAAAGGATGCATCGTCAAAGGCGGTAGAAGCGAATGCATCAGACTGAGATTGTGTGATTTCCGAAGACCAAAATCGCTGGTCTATTGGTGAAAATGAGTCTTGAGCTGATAGTGCCTTTGGGTCCAAGCCGACAGATTGGTAGTTGATTCCTATACCCGAGTCGTGATCCTCCAGTGAGTGCGAAAGCGAGGGGTTATGTGATGTTGGTGGTGATATTGGAAGACCTTGTTCATGGGTGCTAAAATACGCAAAGTCCGGTACCGACTGCAATCTGGCAGCACTCTGTGGTGATGATGCAGGTCGGGACTTTGAGGCGTTGATCGATAGTACTGGTTTCTTTGTGACTATCTTGCCTTCTGCGTCCTTCCACATGCGTTTTCGAGTATTCAAGACTCCACAGCCTTCAGCGCCAGCTTCTTCGTCTTTCTGACGATGTCGGCTTATATGGCGATCTGTGCATATTCGTTAGCACAAGTGATTTTCATCTGATGATAGTGTGAAGACCTGTAAACAACGAGGTGCAGCGTGGTACGTAGTCAGTTCGCGAAATTACAATATCTCGAGTGCTTAGCAAGATGTATTCGTTCTGAGCTTGAGACTTATTGAGGAACATGGTCCCGTAAGGCTAGAACCACCAAAGAGGCAAGAGATTCTCACAGCACTCGAGTGGTATAGAAACACGTGCATCGTAGTGGTTTCGAAGGCAAAGAAAGAAAGAAAAGAGAAATATTGCTGGCATTCTTACCAAGAAGGTCTCTCCGCTTAAAATGAGCCCTGCATCGCTCGCACGTGTACTCGCCCGTAGAATGATTCAGAAGGTGGCGCTGAAGATGCTCCGACCTCGTAAAAGACCGTCCACACCCCTCATTTGAACAAACAAATCTCTTGCCTTCTGGTTTGCTCGTCTCCTTTCTTTTTCGGCCTCGGGGCGGCGCCAAGCTGGTGTGGTCGAGCACTACAGAACCCATGACGCAGGGGTCACTGTGTATGTGTGTTACAATGGGATTATGGATTTGTGAAGGATGGGGCAACTTTGAGGATGACAATGGGGTATCCAAAGGCCATAACACACGCTTGACAGGCTCCACAAGTCGTAGTAATCGGAAGAGAGAGAAGTGGCTTATCGGTGTCTCAACTTCCGACTATCACGGCCGAGTTGGAGCTCTGTTGCGCCGCTAGTGAGCGGGGTTGCGCGCGACAGTGCGTGTCTTGGGACCGAAGCTCCAAGAGTGGGGGTGAGTAAGTAGGCAACCAACGCAGCACTTAGTGTGTGGATGATGATTTATCTTGTACATATATCGCCACAAGATGTGAGGTTACTTCTATTGTGTAGGCTTAGCAATTGCAAGAGAGTCACCAGTTGCTCCGGATGCCAGGTGGTTCAGGCGGAGGAGCGCCTCCTCGAGCCAGCGGCGCTCATCTCGGTATCTCGCTGTCCGTAAGGGATCCCCATGATTTGCAACCGTGACATGATGTAGGTATCCACTGATCTCATAGTATTCATGTAACAGTACAAAGTAATTTTGGTGTTCGGAAGTATCCTTCGCTTCATCCCAGATAAATCCCTTGACACATTGCGGCCCGAGCGTTAGTCATGACCCTGGCACTTCGGCCTAGATTGCCGATAAACTACGCGATAGGCGAATATCTTCCGTCATTCCAAAGCTAGAGGCATGGCGGAAAAAAAGTGTCACCGTGTTAGCTACGACATGAATGCTAGGGGCAGTCGCAAATGAAGGCTGCATGTTGCATGACATGTGCTTCCTTGACTTTCTCAACTTCAAAAGTAATGCAAAACTCTAACCGCAATGGCAATGCATACAAGTGCTCACTTATACACCGTTCCTTAAGCAACAGCAACCAAAAACCCCTTCTCACCCTCTTTCCTTACCGTTTTCGCCCTCTCTGCAAGCTCATCTCCGACTGCCAGCCTCAATCTCTCACATGTGGCTGGACTGTCTAGGTTCCAAACTCCCGCGTCTCCACCGACCTCCTTTCCATTCATCCTTCTAGCAGCAACCACTGCCTCTCGTAATGCAAAGAAGACTGTACTACCCAAAAACAGTGGAGGTTCTCCGATGCCCTTTGAGCTTTGCACGCTCCTCAGATGATGCCAGCTCAACGGCTTGCCTTCGTTATCATTGCGTAGCATGCTGGCATTGAAGATCTGCGGGATATCGGAGAAACCCGGGATCTTATAGGTGCCTGGACCGCGAGTGAAGAGTTGACCGGACCGGGTCCAGAGGCTTTCTTCGATAGTGAAGAGACCTTGGCCTTGAATAAAGGCACCTTCGATCTGACCATAGTCTATCGCTGGGTTGATCGAGTTGCCCACATCCTACAAGACTATTAGTAAGCAAAAGAGAAGAGAATCGGGTAAGACCTTACCATCATGATATCGCTTCGTAGTACAGTGTGATCGCCAGTAAGGAGATCGAGCTCCACTTCGGAACAGGCCGCTCCTTGTGTCCAATAATAATACATGGGCTTGACTGTCTCCAAGTTTGTGTCGCCCCATGTGTACCCGACTTTTGGCATTTTCCAAAATCCGTTTGCTGCGAGATTGACACGATCGACATAGGCGGCGTGTGCGAGCTCCTTCAGTGGCGCTTCCTTGCCCAGCTTTTCGCGGTAGGGTTGCAGTCTTTCATTGATTTGGTCGCAAGCGTTCTTTACAGCCATGCCATTGAGATCAGACCCAGATGAGGCAGCAGTGGGTGATGCGTTGGCGATCTGGTACGTCTGGCTGTCCTGGGTATAGATAGCATCAAGGGGAGTGCCTAGTTCTTGTGCCGCGATCTGGCACATCTTCGTATATAGTCCTTGCCCCATTTCTGTTCCTCCGTGGTGTAATAGTACGCTTCCGTCATGATAGATTTTGACATATGCGGCAGCCTGATTGAGATGTAAAGCTGTAGCAAAACTGAGACCAAACTTGGACGGCACGAGACAGATGCCTCGCTTCCTCCATCGGTTCTTCGAGTTGAACTCCTTGATAGAAGTCTTCCTCTTTTCATAGTTTGATGAATGGCTCAGCTGGTGCAGTAGCATCGGCACATGCCAGTCCTCGTCAATCTTTTGGAAGAAAGGCGTGTGTTCCCCAGCTTTATACAAATTTCTTTGTCGTAACTCATCGACATCCATCCCCAAACCTTCAGCAATGTTGTACATGATGGTTTCGGCGAAATACATGCCTTGCGGGGCACCAAATCCTCGGTATGCTGTGTTACTATGGATGTTGGTCCTGCATACATGACCGCGCAAGAACACATTTGGGCATTCGTAAGAATTGTCGACATGTGTTAAGCATCGATCCATAACAGCTCCGCTCATATCCTGAGAGAAACCGCCATTGTTGTACATGTCAACCTCGAGAGCGATCAGTTTCCCTTCCTTAGATACTCCAACCTTCCACTGTGCTTTGAACGGATGTCTTTGGCCACTGAGCAGCATGTCTTCGTCTCGATTGAGCATAATGCGCACTGGTCGCTTTTCCTTTTTAGCAGCTATCGCAGTGTAAACTGCGAATGGTACGCTCCGAGACTCTTTACCACCAAAGCCACCTCCCATGCGCTTTACACGGGAATTGACGCGGTTGCTTGGTATACCCAAAACTGAGCTGACGAACTCTTGAGTTTCCATAGTATTCTGTGTAGATGACCAAATTTCCATAGCGCCATCTTCTCCAGATGGTATCGACAGTGCAACGTTGGTCTCCAGGTAAAAGTGCTCTTGGCCACCCAGCCGGCTCATACCCTCAAAGACTTTGTCACATTGCGCGAAAGCGTCCGCCATCTTATCATCGATAGCAAGACCCTTTCTCAAGAACTTTCCGTGTGGGAAATAACTTTCGGCCGCTATAGCTTCGTCGATGGTAAGAATGGGTGGAAGTTCTTCGTAGTCGACTTTGACGGCTCGCGCAGCTGCTTGGGCTTCCAATGCTGTTTCAGCATAGACCATGCCAATAACCTGACCATGCGATAACACCTTGTCCACGGCAAAGAAAGGTTCGTCCTTCTTTATAGACCCCCAGATGTTGGCCTCGGCGGAAATGCTGTCCTTGTCAATATAGCCAGCGACACCGGGCATTTGGAGCGCTCGCTCCCAGTCAATGTTCAGGATCTTAGCGTGTGCTTTTGTTGATAACACGAGACCGCCAAATAGTTCTTGGTCTACCTTTGGCATGTCATCCACGTACTCAGCCTCTCCCGTACACTGCTTCAAAGCAGACAAATGCGGCACTTGTTTGCCTACCACGCGTTGCTCGTGGGGGTTGTAGTCGTCTCGGGTGCCACTAGAAATTCCGCGATGAATTTCATTGATGACCTGTTCATCGACCTTGCCGAGGCCAAAATCAGCGGCCGACTCATGCCAGAAGCGAAAGAAGAGTGAAAGTGTGAGCGTCTTGCGGTAGTCGGCCATACCACCTGGAACACCATAAGGAAGATCGTAGTCTTGAAGCAATGCCGTAAGGGCGGCATCAAGTGTCTCGGAATGGAACCACGGCTTCCCTAGAAGAGCACTCTGTGTCTTTGGTGACTCCTTCGTCATAGGCGCCATCCCACCAAATACGATGGAAGCGTCCTCTACCAGACCATCCAAGTCGAGCCGCACGCGGAAGGCTGCTGTGACGATTGCGATGTCATCATCTTTGCGCTTCGCTTGCTTATATGCTTTGAGGACCTCTCTTGAGCCATGCGGGGCAAAGGGTATTCGAATTCTGTGTAGAGCTGCATCTGGAGGAAGAGTTGTAGTCCTATAAGCGATAAAGAATTTGGAAATGGGCAGTTCAATGATGCCATCGTTCTTATTAACTGCCTCTAGCGTTGCACCTGCCGCAACTAACACGGGGTTCGCATCAGAGATGGGCGAAGCGGTTGCAATGTTGCCAGCTAATGAAGCAACATTACGGATCTGGCGACCGGCGAAATATCGCAATTGTTTTCGCAATGCTTCAAGAACCATTGTGCGCTTTCCGAGCTTTGCGTAAACAGTTTTGCAGATTTCTTCCAGCTCGGTGAGGGGAGTGTTGGCCGCAATGACCAGGTCCTTCGCCCCTTCAAGCTCAGCATCCATGGGCAGTTTAGTCTGCTTCAGCTCCTGAATATCAGAAACGTACACAGAAACTGCGAAATCCGAATTCTTGAAGCGAACTTCTACTTGCACCTCGCTAGCGCCGCCCACAAGCTTCGCTGAAGGATAAGCATCTTTCAGTTCGACCAACTGCTCAAGGCTGGTGGGCCTGAACCAGACTTTCTTTTCATTGCCATAGCAGAGAGGTCGTGGTTTGTACTTCCATAGCGCTGGTGGGAATATAAGTTCTGTGTCCGGAACGTACTCCAGAAACTCAATCTTGGGTACGCCTTTTTCCGAGTTCCCGACTGGTGCCATAATGGTCGATGTAGAAGCCTTAGACTCAGCAGGAGCACTGCTTTCTTTACTTTTCAGCGGCTTCGCATAGTCAGCACCGCTGATGGTAGCATCTGTTTGAGGCTCTTTCTTCGCATCGAGGATGGCGGGGACGTGCTCGTCTTCTGAAGTCGATGTAAACTCGGTTGGCGGTGATGAAGTGCCTGACTTGTTGTCTGTTGAGCTGCTGTCTGATGTTGTATCACGACAGCAGCCGCCAGGTCTTCCACAAGAAATCTTGGACGGTCCCGCGCAGCCGTTGCGAGTGAGGTCGATGATATCCTTCTCGAACTTTTCGGCATCCGCAGTGGTTGGCTCATCTTCCTCGGCTAGCTGTCCCTTCAGATCTTCGGTGACGAAGGTTTTTGCGGCTTGCAGGATCGGTTTGTATCCAGTGCAACGACACAAGTTGCCATCCAGGTGGCCCTCCATCTCGATCTCGCGAGCGCTGAGATGGAACTTTTTAGCTCAGGATCGTAGGCATTCCGCACTACCGCATATAGACTCATGACGATTCCGGGTGTGCCTTGGGCAAATGTTAGTGCACACGTGGTAGAAAGGCACTCGATGGTACCTACAAAAGCCACACTGGCTGCCGTGAAGCTTTGCGATTCTCTCTTGCAGGGGATGTGGTCGACCCACATTGCCGATGCCCTCGACTGTGATAACATGCTTGCCATCTATACCGACCAGCGGAAACAGACATGCATTTACCGATAAATGCTTGATCCTCCTCCTATCGGACTGTAGATGTGGGACCTGGAGAACAACTGTGCACGCGCCACATCCACCCTCGCCACATCCCAGCTTGGTTCCCTTGAGGTTTGGCTGGGCGCGAATGTAGTCTAGCAGGGTCCAATGAGGGTTCGCATTACTGATGACGGTTCTCCGTCCGTTGATGTACGTTGTAATATCTGGGCTTGTGTATGTCGATTCGATTAATGGCGTGAGGGCTTCAGTAGCGGAAAGCCCGCGCGCACTAGTCGCACTGCTTTTCGGTGGAGTCGGCAAAGACATGTTCGGACCGGTGTCAGACGTCAAGCAGGATTCAGTCTGCAGTAGAGCCGTAAAAGGTGCGTGCCCTTCATGTTAAGATGGAGTCTTGGACAAATACACAGTAGTCAAATACCCGTGACCCCTCACGTAATGCATTAGGTGTGACCTCGCCGATTGGCCTCGCCGACTGATGTGCTGGGTGTGTGGGTGCCTGCCTAACGTCTATCTTCTAACGCTCGCGCCTTCCCAAAGGCTGGGCCCGCAACACCCTAGGTACGCTACCCCACTCTTGCAACAATCACCCACATCCAGCCAGCCGAAAAGCTACGTAGTCAAGTCACGTACTATACAAACGACCGACCGCCTAGCCTCCCCCATTTCTGCCACTGCAGAACACCACTCTGTGCACTCTGTGTCCCGGGAGATGCGGCTATGAAGATCATCGGCTTTGGCGTTAGCGCCAGGTACCGGTACCGGTACCTACAATACATAGAGGACCCCGAAGTAGCCACCATGGATGCCACGTAGAGTTTGGACACTTCTGCTGCGGCTTCAATTCACTTCATATCCGACAAGACACCCATTCCACACGTAAAACAACGCTCGCAACGATGCCGAAAGCAGATACCCCACCAGACTTCAAGCCGCTAAAGGAGACACCGCTGTTCTCACCCTTCAAACTCGGCCCCCTCAGCCTCGAGCACAGGATCGTGCAGGCGCCATTGACACGTATGCGAGCAGTCAAAGAAAGTGATGGGGTGTTTGTGCCGAAAGACCTACACGTTGAGTACTACAGCCAACGTGCGAGCAAAGGTGGCCTGCAATTGACCGAAGCTACCGACATCGCCAAATATGTCAGTTGTTTGCTCCCTCTGAGGCCAACAAACACGCTGACCTGTCCAGGCCAGCGGATATCCTGGTGTGCCTGGAGTCTTCTCAGAATCGCAAATCGCGGGCTGGAAGAAGGTCACCGATGCAGTACACGCAAAGAGTGGCTACATTTTCTGCCAGCTGTGGCATACTGGCCGTGCGAGCCCCCCGTCATTTCGTGCCGGAGCGCCGACTGTGAGCTCAAGTGATGTTCCAATGGGGGGCAGCTGGCTAGATGGCGTTGCGTGTGCCGACTACCCACCTAAACCGTTGAGCGTCCAAGAGATCCAAGACCTAGCCAAAACTTGGGGAGAAGCAGCGAAGAAGGCGACAGAAGCCGGCTTCGACGGAATTGAGATCCATGGTGCCAACGGATATCTCCTTGACCAGTTCCTACACGACAACGTCAACAAGCGAACAGATCAATACGGTGGCTCAATTGAGGGCCGCAGTCGCTTCCCCCTCGAGGTCATCCAGGCATGCTCGAAAGCTATTGGTGCTGGCCGAGTCGGCATCCGTCTCAGCCCATACAACTACTTCCAAGATACCAAGGACAGCAACCCTAACGAGCACTGGGAGTACCTGTGCGAGAAGATTGCGTCGCTACCTGAGGCAGAGAGACCCGTATACGTCCATATGTGAGTCAACAATCTTCAGCTACTACTACAATCAACCCTAACAAATGCAGGGTCGAGCCACGCTTCGACGAAGTCCTAGACGAACAGGCCAAGATGGACGCGCTGGCCGCATACACCACCAAAGGTGGCAAGGGTGTTGAAGCCGAGGCCACAGTAAAGGCAAAAGGGAACTCACTCGTCAACTTCCGCAACATCTTGCTGAAGGGCGGCGTTAAGTTTATCGCAGCTGGCGGTTTCAACCGAGAAAACGCTGTGCCCAAGGTGGAGTCCGGCGATGCCGACCTCATCATCTTTGGTCGCTGGTTCATCGCCAATCCCGATCTTCCCAAGCGTCTCGCCGAGGGTCTGGAGCTAAACCAGTACGATCGTAACACTTTCTATGGCGCTGATCCGCCACAGAATGGCTACACGGATTACCCTTTCCATGTGCAGACTGCTTCTGCGTAAATAGATTCTCTACTGTAACGCATTAGTGGCGCTGGGTCAGTCATTGCAATTCACAGCGCACATGATTAGTCATAGAACAACCTATATGCCTCGGACATCCATATCGTGTTATGTGAATTGACGAGAAGTTGCTGTGGGGGTTTTCGTCGCTTTTGCGACCATGGCGCGTCCAGTTCCGAGATATGTTGTGCTGCTTATCACTGGCTTGACCGGATCGACAGGCCTTTATTTTGTCAACCGGCATAAACACCACCGACATTGAGCTATTGTAGTGTCTGGTGAAGCTTGTTCAAGACTGCCATTGGCCAAGTATACAGGCTCGATAAGGGCAGCAATCAAGAAATTGGATGCTGAGTTGTTGTAGCACCCTACCTAGCACATACCAGTATTAAGAAAATGGCACAGCCCCAATTCCAAACACTACGGCAAAACGGAAAGCAAAATGTCTCCTACCAGTGATCCTGCTTGAAGTTGTTAGTCGAGAAAATTACCACGCCGAATTAACCAAGCCTTCCAGATCTATCCTGGAACGCAGCGCTCAGGATCATGTCAACAGACTTTCGGATAGGATTCTTCTTAGAATTCTTTGGTTGCAGTGCTGCCGCCAAAATTCCGGCGACGTTTTGACCTCAGAGTGAAACGGCTACCAACACCCCCGATTGGTAATCATGTGAGCTGTCTCAGACTTGTCGCTCGAAGTCGATAATTCGATCTATAGGTGAGGAACTAAGACAACCCCTATATCGACTCTCCTTTTGTAGATCGCAGCAGAGATTCTTTGCATAACATGAACAATGCCTATCTGATTTTGATTGAATGTTCAAAAAAAAAGTAAAATCACCCGTTACAGCCAGCGGAAATGGGTCATTGTAGAAACCATAACTCTCACAGTGTGGGTAGCAAGATAAAGAGCGGATTACCGTGTTGAACAACAATGTCTGCTTTGCATCACACTTATACAACTGGAAAAATCCTTCACCGCTTGAAGATCTTCGGTATATCCTGACAAGTTTTGCAGCTGACACTTTCCGGTAAAGTTGTCAATCACCTGCAAAAACAGCAATCGCACTCTACGCCTGAATTAAGCGACGAGATGGCCTCACCAGTAGTTCTGGAGGTAAATCCCTTCGCGGACGCTTTTGTCGTCGGTGACGGCGAAGAAGAGGATGAAGAGCCACCCAAGGTTTTAGTATCTGAACACACAAACGCAAACGCACTGAACCCCATCCTCCAACAGCAAGCTATCCAGCTTATGCTAGATCTCTTCCCTGACCACACAGCTGCAGACGTCGAGATATCGCACATACATTCATCTCCGCAGAGTCTCACCGTCAACATCTCCATCTTTCCCTCCTCACCCTCTCCCTCCCTCCCCTGGTACACCCTCTCCTCTTTCCTCCCATGCTCCCCACGCCACCGCAAACGCGCCGGCTCAAGCCGCTACACCTTGCGCATCCCACACACCTCCTCCGTCCGAGCCCTTACGTACGAAGTAACCACACTATCGTACCTATCCCACACACTGCCCTACCCCATACCCAAGGTAGTAGTCTACGATTCCAGCACGTCCAACGCGCTCGATAAATCTTATATCCTGTACGAGCGCCTCCCAGGCCGTTCTCTACGCTCAACGTGGGCATCTTTGAACGCAGCACAGCGAGCCAGCGCCGCCCGCGGAATCGCAGGTTTCATCCACGATTTGGGGCGCTTGCGAAGCAAATGCCCTGGCCTGGTTAGCGTGTGGAACACGGTGTTTGATTTCAAACAGGATGTTGTTCGTGTTGAAGAGATGCCACTTTCTCGCTCCCCTACTACTACCACAGGTTTGCCGCCGCTGGCTGCTCCCATGTCGACGCGCGAGTTCCTGCTTGATCTGGCTAAGCGCCAGCAGGCTAGCGCGGTCAAGATGGGCATACCGGCTTATGAGGCTATCTGGACGCGTATTGAGGGTATGATTGAGTCTCTTCACTCGCTTGGTGTGATACCAGATGCCGAGGGGTTTTGCTTACATCATCCCAATCTTACGGCGGACAATATTCTCATTGCTGTCCTGGATGATCGCACTGTCAAGATCACTGGCTTTCTTTCCTGGGATAACGCACTGTTTGGTCCAAAGTTCTTGGCTATGCATGTGCCGCAGTTTATGCCAAGTAGTGGAGAGGGAGAGGCGGTGGTGGGTGTGTTGGCGGCTTTTGAGACGGTGCTGGGAGTAGAGTGGTGTAGGATGGCGAATCGACCGGAGCTGGAGCTGGCGAGAAAGCTATGGGGGGTTTTGCTCAAGGGGATGGTTGGCAGTGGCGATGTATTTGCTGCAGAAGAGATCTTAGATGAGTTTGAGAAGGTGGGTGCGTGAGTGTGAATCATGGCTGTTGAAGTCATTGTTCTTTTTCCCCTTGTTAGTAAAATCTATCTTTGTTTCTCATTACATGACATTTTCTTACGTGCATCATGCAATTCACAGTCCATGTTTTTAGTCATGCAGATAATTCTCATTTACTCGTAAAATCTCTTGTGAAAAAGATACACTGTGTAATCACCAACAAACCTTTCCTACCAAACCTCCTTATCCACCGCTAGGGCCTACACGGGCACTGTAATCGGGTTCATAACGCCCGCTCCTCCATCGACTCTCAGTTCAGCGCCCGTGATATAACTACTAAAGCCACTCGCCAAGAACCCAACCGTCCTGGCCACTTCCTCTGGTCTCCCCGCCCTCTCAAGCCCAATCCCCCTCTTCTGACTCTCCTCGCCCTGCAACGCAGCCGGCGGAAACTGTCCCATTGCCATCTCCTTGAGCCCACAATCCTTCAAATCGACGCCAACATCAATCTGCCCTGCTGCCACAGCATTGATGCGAACTCCCGTGCCCTTGAGCACAAGAACACCAGAACGTACCACGCCCAACGCAGCGTGTGAAGCCATTGTGAAGGCAGGCGCCCAGCACCCACCATACGTACCCGCTACACTTGTAACAACAATGATACTGCCGTAGGCTACATCCTTGGGCGCGGCATTGGGATAACTTCCCTTGGGCGTGGTTTTTCGCATAGCAGCCGGTGCGTATTTAAGGGCAAAGAAAGCCGGCAGTGCGTTTGTGTCAAAGGCAGCATACAAATCCTTGGGCCCGGTTTGGTTGATTGAAGGGGGCCCGAGGAGGCCTGTCGACGAGGTCCAGACGTCTAGCCGGCCCCATGTGTTGAGAATGTCATCGATGAGAGAAAGGGTATCTTCTTCAGAAGCAATGTTGTATGGATAGGGTATTATCTTGGTGTTGGGGTATTGTTGCGTGGTTGGTAGCGAGGTGGTGGAGGCAGAGGACTCGAAGGGGAGAGAGGCGCAGGCGTATATGCAGGCTGCGCCATGTGCTGAGAAAGGCATTAATTAGGGTATGGATTCTCTCTTGTTACTGCCCTCTACTATTTTTGGGTTCTAACGAATGATATCTGGGAAGTGCGTACCGGCAAGCTCGGCGACAATGGCTTTCCCCACGGGTTGCGTGGCTCCTGTTACTACGCATACGAAGCCATACTGATAAAATTTCACATGTCAGCTAGTTGATTCACAAAAAAGCATCTTTTTTGTGAATTTCCTTCAATCGTTTATCCTCATTCTTGAAGCAGGGTTTACTTTTCAGAAATCAAGAGTCGTATAACCTACAAGTTTTCCATCCGCCCTATAGGGCGAGAAATGTTCAGAGTCCATATTTCCCGCATCTCTGTCTCCGTTGAATTCCGTCATCTTGCCAGTTGGTAAATGCTATGAAATCGCTCGAAATCTAGTCGTAGCGAAGAGAAAGAATTGAGGAAACCTTGAGATTGAAAGAGTGGTGTGAAGACAAGACGCGTGCCAGCACATTAGATAAGACATTTCTATGGCATCAACGTAGATGTGCTCTGTCAGTGTACATGACATGTCCCCGGGGCGCGGAGATGCGAACTAGAGCGGGTAATTACTGGCTGGGGTTGGGATGCTTATCACGAAGCTTATCGCGGCTACGTGGGGCTTTTCTCATGGGGCAGGTGGTTTCGCTCACCTACTGGTGACAACGAGGACTTGTAACCGTGTAATGTATGATTCCATAGCATTGAGGATTTTTGGTATACGAAATGGGGTTTACCATCTAATCTGGCATCTTTAATCATGCACCCACCGCTGCAACTCACACCAACGCGTTGTAATTTCCCTTGTCCAACACCCTATGCAGTCTTCGCCTTATCCTCCTCTTGAGTCTTCCTCATCGCTTCCCTCGGCGGCAACACATCTGGCCCAAAGCTCAGCGGCAACAGCTCCCCCATAGTCCTCACAATCCACTTTCCCTCCTTGTTGAACATGAAGATGGGCGTATCGAGGTTCAAAAACTCCCTCAGAAACTGTCTACACATTCCACACGGCGAGCAAAAGTCGTCGATATCCGTAGTTACGCCCACGGCTTTGAAAGACCCGATGAGGTGCCCAGCCACAACAGCAGTACCCATTGCGACGCGCTCAGCGCAAGTTCCAACGGGGTATGCAGCGTTTTCTACATTGGCGCCGATGATGGTGTGTTGGTCGGGTGTGACGTTTGTGGATGTTGCGGTGGAGAGGAGGAGCGAGGCGCCAACGCGAAAGAGGGAGTATGGGCCTGTTTGACCACGGATTAGCAACCATTTTTCTTCATGTTTCTTCTTTCTACCCATCGGTATATAGCATGCTCCCGAATACGTACAGTAAGCCTTCACCTTTGCCTCAAAACACCCCTCGCCCAGAACCTGCAGCTCCGGCGCCGAAACACCGTGGATCAACCCATCTTTCTCCGTCACAGCTTCACCAGGGCTAAATTTGGGAATGCTGCTTGTTGACATGGTGGGAAAGGAAGGAAAAGAAGCCAAGGAAGAGTTGCGATGCGGGCTGCTTTTGGGGTAATGTTGAGCCGAGGTTTGCCGCAGGGGAGACAATGGTAGGTACCCTTCGGCCAACTCCGACGGTAATTAGGTGTGACATGAAAACAAACATTCTGTAGTTCCATATCAGGTGATTTGTCAGTATGCTGCGTGTTATCGGCGTGCAATGTTACTGCTAGATGCGCACACATATGACGATGCTTTCTATGGCAACTTTTGCTGCGGTTGGTTTCTTGTATCGTGCCACACATCCTACATAATCTTTATCAAGACATCTATATGTGCCACTCAATACACACCAGACTCAAATGCTCCATTCAATACCTGTGTCTTTTTACTTCTCCTCAATCATAACCCTCCTGAATAGTCTCCTTAATATTGACCCAATATCGCAACGCAACGGCCTCCCTTCGAGCAGTCTTCAAATCATCCTTCTTAAATGCCTTGTCAATGGCCCTGATACACCGCTTTATCCGCCTCTCATTTTCGCTCCAAATCTCATACAGAGTTCCATCCCACGTGGCTTCGTCATACGCCTCCCTCGTCGCAATTGCCTCCCTTGCCGCTAGTACCTCCGACAATAGCACCATATCATCTACTGTTGCAGACTCATCCCCCATATCTTCGCCACGCAAAGAAAGCAGGTACTGTGCTCGTAATAGCGGGCTCTGCAGTGTCTTATAGGCTTCGTTTATTTGCGCCGAGTGCGCTTCGGCACGTTTCTTGTCGGCTTGTGGGTGGAGGTCTGGATGTGCGGTGGATTGCAGTTTCAAGAACTCTTTTTTCAGAGCATTGAGGTCAATGTCGAAGGGGCCTTTTGGTGGGGGGCCTTCAGGTAGCGTTTGAGGGAAGAAGGAGTAGTAGGTTTCTGGTTGCTGCTGCTGTTTGCTGTCTTGCTTTTCAAACGGCTTCTCAACCGTGTTCGAGCTGGTGGATGTGGACTGAAAGCGGCGCAATGCGGGCTGAGGTGATATACGATGTGTGCAGAGAAGATATGGCGGTGCAATTCGTCGCGTCCGGAGCGGAGTAGTGGTGGGGCCCTCGGACGCCAGCGGTGCGCGGAATCTGCGTGCCGCTGATAGACGTATTGAACGCATCTGAAGCAGCGAGAGCAGGTATATGGGTCTGCTTGTATAGGAGTAAAGGTGAGGGTAGCCTGGTGGTTGATCCTGGTGGCTGATGTTTGTTTGTGTTGCCAGGCGAAGCGCAGAGGCGAGAACGATTTCCGCCTTCGACTCTCGACCGGTTACGTCATCCATCGCAATCGCCAGGTACCACCATAACCACGCTGATCCTCAGATTGCAATGGAAAATAGACTGCAGCCTCTAGTTATTCCTAGAAACTTCTCTAGCACATTAGCATATCAAGAAGCAAATTTTTTCATCGCTTTATAATTATACATAGAGCTATCACGATAGACACTAAATACAGAAGATGTTGAATGCACAAAAATATTGCGGTTACCAATGATCCAAGAGCATAAGAAGAATGGGCCAAAAGGCTTGATTCAACACAGCTTCTTGTAACATAACTAGGACAACTCTGCCATACGACTAGATGTTGTCGTATAGTAATTAATACCAGTTCATACTTTAAATGCGACCCAAGTACAGTTCAACCCCTATTATTGCATCTCGGTATTGGTCAAACCGTAAAGATACGTATGATGCTCGAGCCTCGAGCCCAGGTGCGCGGGATGCCAGCACCAGTATTAGCTCTGCATCTAGCCGGCGCTAGTTACTTACCCCACCATCGATGTTCGGCTGCTGAGCTGTTCGTTTAGTTACCGGTAGCGTCCTTCTTTCTCAACCCCTGATTGTCTCTCCTAGCAATAGAAATTTCAACAATATATATGGTTTAAATCCAGATCTTATCATCAACAGCAGCAATAGCGGCTACAAATGGTCTTATGGTCTAGTGGTATGATTCTCGCTTAGGGTGAACCCAAGCACAACTTGCGAGAGGCCCCGCGTTCGAGTCGCGGTAAGACCCATTCTTTTTGCCTTGTGTGCCGCCAGTGTCATCGCAGGGACTCATTTTTTGCAGGTGACGACAACCGCGATGTACTCTCTCACTTGAAGGGTGGGTACCTATGGCTCACCTCAACTGCCTGTGTGTCGTTGTCAGTCGACTGCAAGTTTTCTTTGCTGACAGACATTCGCAAAGTTTGTAAAGTAACAATACACCTTGCATTAACTTCCACTTGACTACGATGGAAATCAGGAACGTCCTATAATTTATATTCATCAAGTTGTGTGCTGTGCGGAATATCTATCACACGATAATATGAGAGATGTCGCTCTACATGATCCTCAATTTGTACGAGAAATCTCCTAGAAATCTCATGGTACCAAAGAAGAACCATCCATACCCGGGGAAGCACCACCACAAAGCAGAAAATGTATTCATGGATCACTATCCTTAGTCTGCCCGACGCCAAATGAAGCGCCTCCATCTTCCATGAATCTTCTTTCCTCGTCCGTGCTCTCTCTCCCAAGAGCACCATTGCGATGTGGATACCTACCAAATCGCTCCAGTATCTGAGTGTGTTCCTTCAAGGAGTTTTTATGCGACTCCAGGAACGTCTTTGTGCCGTTGTATTCGTCCAGGTTCTCTACTTCTCTCGTATACTCGTCGACTAGCTCACCGGCAAACTTATGCGCAGCAAGATCTTCAGAATGCATAAGTGGCAGATAGAACCATGTTCTGTGCGCTGCGGAGAGTCGAAATATGGGATGTTTATCTGGTCGCGGGATTGGTGATGACGGAGAAAGGAGACTGCGGGCGAGCGAGTAACCTAAGCGGTCGTAATGCGTGTAGACCAGTCGCAACCCGTCTCCTGTACGATAGATGTTTCGTGGCATCTGGTCTAGCAAGAGCGTTAGACTCAATGCCGTCCACGCGGCTTCCTCTCCTCTGTGCTCTGTCTCGTTGTCCTTTTCTGCTTCTTCAGCTGCGACGCGCTGGATCTCATCCAGAAGCGGCTGCGCACTCGCGTCGGAAAACTTGTCTGGCCCAATTGACTCCAGTGCTTGCGCAAACGCGGCTCTGCATTGACCGTCAAAAGCAAGCCTTTCTTCGGGTGTGGGCATGAACCAGCGTTTTGCGACGCTCATGTCTAGTGCCTGGCCGCTTGTATCGACGCCTGGGAACCATAACTCGGATACCCGCTCGTAGAGCGCACGGTTAAATATCATGGGGTCGAGCTTGAACGTAGAAATCGACATGACACGCTGGTATGTGGTATGGATGTTTGCTGGCTGGAAGTTTGACGGGCGGAAGCTTGAGAGGTAGAGACTTGACGTGAGGAGACGTAAGGGCGCGCGAACTGCAAAGTGAGCCATCATGGTTGCAAGGTTAGTTAAAAGATCAAATTCGTCTTCTTTATACTTCTTTGTACTACACGTGGAGATTTCTACCATGCGCTACCTGTGCGAGTTGCTTTGGTGAAAGAAAGGTGGATGCATTTCGGTGACTTCGGAGGGCCGAGCAGAGATCGCTGACAAACGCTGCGACGCGAGCTAGGTATTCGGCGTCTTCACACACATAGCCCATCCATCTCAAAGCTGCTAGCCATTTCGCAAGCCGGTGCACATATGAAGATATTGTGAAAGTCGGTGAAAGAGTCTCCGTCCGCTGGGACAAAACGAAAGCGAGGCACCCTGGACCGGCGTTCGACGGATCGGCATGGCGCCATGTCATTCGCCAAACTACCGTACCGGTACATACCGAATTTAGGTGTAAGCTCACTGGATACAGATTGGGGAACGGATGCCTGGACAGGGCAGAGCTAGCGGTTTACCTTTACTCCGCATTCCCCTCTCAAGACTGAATAGGTATCTTGTGGCATGCACGCGAGCATGTGGGGTACATCCGCTTGGTGGAACATAAACATGCGTGTTGAAACCTCTTAATAATTTCAATACAGCCAGTTTAATGCATTCAATGAGAGGAGAGGATACTGATAGTAACATTATAAAGTCGTGTTGCCTCTGTGTTGCCTGGAATCGACTGGAGCTTCCCTCCCAACATCCCCGCCCCACATGTACTCCCTCGCCTTAGTCACGTTACTCCTCGCGATCTTAGTCATATACACGCGATACAAACACAAGCCTCCTCCTGGGACCAAAGCTGCGCCCGGTCCAGCTGGTCTTCCAGTCCTAGGCAACGCGCACCAACTTGGACACCAACCGCATCAGCAGATTACGAAGTGGGCTCGCGAGTATGGCGAAGTTTATAAGATCCGCTTGGGATGGAATGACTGGTATATGATATGCTCGCCGGATGCATGCAAGGAGATTCTCGACAAACAGTCGGCATGCACAAGCTCGCGGGCGCCGTTGCCTGTAGCTGGAGATGCGCTAAGTGGTGGTATGCGGTTCCTGTTCATGGAGTATGGACCCGAGTGGCGGAAGCTGAGAAGTATCAGCCATAAACTGCTTACTCCAGCTGTGAGCGCGACATTTAAGCCGAGTCAAGAATTTGAGGCCAAGATATTACTAGAAGAGATCCTGAGAGGGGCAAATGCGGAAAGGGGGAATGAAGTCAGTTACATGGCGATAAGGAGGTATACTGTTAGTGTGATCATGACGAGTACATATGGGAAAAGGATCCCAAAATGGGTGAGTACAGTCGGGTAGTTTTCAACAAGGCCGAACGGAGAGCTCATGGGATAGCAGGACTGCGCCGAGGTGCATGGCATATACGACATCATGAACGACTTTTCTACCATAGCAAAACCAGGCACATACCTTGCAGATACGCTCCCTTTTCTAGGCAAACTTCCTCCACAGCTTCAATGGTGGCATAAAGATGTAAAGCCCTACTTTGACAAGCAGGCCAACCTTTGGATGTCGTTCTGGAGTACACTCAAGACTCAAATAGAAACCAAGCAAGCCCCCGAATGTTTCGTCAAGCAGTTCATTGAAAGCGGCTACAAGGAGCAGGGTATTAGCGAACTCCAAGCTGCGTTTTTGGCGGGAAGTATGATTGAAGCGGGAAGCGAAACAACGTCCGCCGTACTCAACACTGCGATCCTATACCTCAGTGCCAATCCCAATGCGAGAAAAAGGGCAGTGGAAGAGATCCAGAAAGTTACCACCTCTTCTCGATCTCCCACATTCGACGATGAACCAATGCTGCCCTACATCCGCGCCATCGTGAAGGAAACGCTACGTCTACGTCCCGTCACCAACATCGGCACGCCGCACTATACGACTGCGCCCGTGACCTACAAAGACATCCATATACCCGCTAAATCAATTATCTGTTTGCAACAATACCCCATTCACTATGACCCCACTTTATTTTCAGACCCTCAGCGCTTCAAACCCGAGCGGTTTATCAACTATCCTCATGGCTCAGGTCATTACGCAGCAGGCCCAGCTGCCGATCGCGACCATTGGGCTTTCGGTGCGGGGCGCAGGATCTGTTCTGGCGTGCATTTGGCCGAGAATAGCATGTTTGTCGTATTGGCAAAGCTTCTTTGGGCATTCGACATCTTGCCACCGCTTGATGCACAGGGAAAAGAAATTAAAGTAGATACCAGCGATATGGCTTTCGATTCAGTAGGAAGTACTACTATGGCGAAGCCTTACAGAGTAAGGTGGGCTGTGAGGAGCGAAGAGATTAGAGAGACCATCTTGAGGGAGGCAGCTGAAGCTAGAAGAGATGGTTATGTGCTGAGGGGTATGCGCGTCGGTGAGAAAGGTGTTGACCTTTAATGGTTGAGCTTTGCAACCCCCGACTGTTATTTCCGTGATTCGGTCGTCTCTGTTGATGTTGGGCGTACTTGCCGTAGCAACCAATACCGTCATTTGCCCTGCGTTTTTGTTTGCTGTCCCCGCTCTTGTTGGTTGCACCCTCCCTTCTTCGTCCCTCTGCTACGAGCTTTCCCTATTGCGCGTTTCTACTCATAAATTATCTTTTTTATTATCATTGGGTGTGATCATGTCCACAACACCACCCGGCACCCCTCCTGGGATGACTTCCAGAATACTTTACAAATCAAGCTCTCTTGAGAAGGAGCTTGAGGTCGAGAGCGAGAATTCTGACTTCCCTTCTTCTGGGAGCGGATCTTCTTTTTCGCCAGTTGACTACCGCACACTGCACAAGGTACTCTGCGATACGGGCAGCTCTTCGCCCCTTTCACCGCAGCCACTCTCCATTGCCAATAGTCCAAGCCCACAAGCTCTCGATAGTGGTGCTAACGAATCTATCATCTCGAACTACGAGGTTGAATTGCCCCATGACATGGAGCAATTCGATGACGCCAACGAGCATAACGATGGCTACAGAGACGAGAAAGATGGCATGGAGCAAAGTGACACTGGTGATGATACCCTGGACACACGAGAAAAGGGCAATTGTACTACAGAGTATGTTATGAGCCTACCCGGAGCGACGGTGCCCTCCCTACCTGTTCCAGACTTTGGCAGCTTCTATGGTAACGATGAATTGACATCGAACAAAAGGAAAGACTTGGACGTCCACCTCTTTGCGCTTAAGATGAACCTGGCGCACCTCGAAGATAGGTTGACCGATAAGAAGCGCAAAGTTTTGCAGGAGCTTGAAGAAGTGCGCGGTTTGGTCGATACTTCCGCTACTTTGCAAGACGTTTTCGGGTATTGCATGCCATCCCATCAGAAAAACATAGACCCTTTCTCGACTACGTTAGAAGAGGCGAACGAGGTTTCAAACAAGGTGAGCTTTAGCAAGTTTATCCAGCAGAATCTTGCACTGACACCTTAATTGTCTCCTTTGATCCAGGCCGATAATCTCCACCGTTCTCGAGCACCCTACAACCGCCGCCGCCCAGTCTCAGATGCTGGCTTCTCTCGATCTACCCCCTTTGATCTGTTTCAGTACTTTAACGACATGCCATTCGAGGTCTCGTTGCCGGCTACTATGCGCAACATTTCCTACAGCCCGGTCATCGCCAACTGCAAAGATACGGAAAATTCATCTCCCAAACGCCGCCGCAAAGCCTCTTCGCCGGAAGAAATCAGCAAGCTAGCCCACGAAGCCATGGTTGACGAAAAGGAAGCCCAGGAGGAGAAGCTGCTAAAAGATTTGGACCAGTACAGAGATTTTGATCTGGCGCCGATAGAACCCATCATGGAGAGCGAGGCTGCTGGCGATCTGATCATATGCGGAACGCCTAACAGAGCGAAGGGTGTAGACTGTCGGAACGACCCCATCCCGATGAGCGCGTTATCTAGTGAACATGCTGTGCCAAAAGTGCGGGACTTTGTGGTCATATCTCCGCACGTTCGCGCAGTGGCCGATGAAGAGATTGATGCTGCTTGTCTGGCACGCCCGTGTGCACCCACGCCTGCGTCACGTCGACCAAGGTTGCCTGTCGAGCAAGATGCGGAGGATGACTTGGATATCGAGGATTGGGCGATTGAGTTTGAGAGAGAGAACAAAGACGACGTTGTTCAATCACATGAACCTACTTTCATTACAGTCATCGGTATGCTTCCTGCTGCTATGTTTTGGGGTACTATGGCACCAGTTGTCAAGCTGGGAAACAACGCTGTTGACACGCTTGTGGAGAAGTTGACAGGTCTGAAATTTTAGGGGTTCTGGTTACTATGCTTTGCAAGGGAGTCAAGTCACCACAAGGTGTATGCACACTTCCGATAAGGGCTTTATACGAACCTCTTTAGCACAACGACAGAAATTAGACAGAAAACGCTCATAGTAATAACTTCCGCTATAAAAAAAAGCCATTTGCCAAAAAAAGCTCTAACTCACCTTCATCTCTCCATTTCAAACCTCCATCTCCTTCAAGTCCTCACTAACCGTAAATTCGGCTTCGGTCTTCTTCCTAATCTCCTCAACACTAACACCCTTGGCATGTTCCTTGAGCGTCAAGCCCGTTACCCTATCTACATCAAACACGGCTAAATCCGTAATGATTGTGCTCACGCACTTTTGCCCTGTCAGGGGAAAAGTACACTGCTTGAGGATCTTGGGGTTGCCCTTTTTGTCCACGTGTTCCATTGTGATGACGACTTTTGTTTGCGTGGGGTTGGCAACTAGGTCCATTGCGCCGCCGATGCCTTTGACTTTGCCGGGTAGCATGAAGTTGGCTAGGTCTGGTTTGGGTTGTTGGTGTTAGTTTGATGGTGGTGGGAAGAAGGGGGAATGGCAGGCAGGGAGACGTTACCTCCGTATTGATTTACTTGCATAGCGCCCAGCATGGCTACGTCGATTCTGCCGGATCGAATCATGCCAAAGGACTCGTGGCTGCCGAAGGTGGAAGCGCCTTTGATCAATGTCACTGTTTCTTTGCCGGCGTTGATGAGGTCGGGGTCCTGTTTTTTTTCACATCAACGTCAGATGTTGTTTTTGTTTTTAAATTCCTTCTCATGTGGAAAGTTCAGGTGAAATCATGGAAAGGGAAAACTGTACCTCTTCACCAGGCATGGGATACCGACCCATACCCAAGATACCATTCTCACTCTCCAGCACGATTTCCGTGCCTTCGGGGAGGAAAGCAGGGGCTGCCAGAGGCATGCCAATGCCGAGATTGACGTACATGCCGTCTTTTAGTTCCTGGGCTGCGCGCTTGATGATGCGTTCTCGTTTTTGCGATGCTTCTGTGGAGCCTTTTGTTGTACCCGTGTTAGCAGTGCATCCGTGTATGGAAGAGAATAGAGTACGTACCACCTTCCAGCAATGCCTTCTTCTGCTCCTCGGGACTCTTCCAAAAGACCTTTCGCTCAATCTCCTTGCCGACGGTGCTCTTGATCACTCGTTTCACGTAAATACCCTGGAGGTGGATATCCTCTGGTGCAATTGCTCCATCTTCTACAATCTCATCTGCCTCGACGATGGTCATTTTTGCGTTCTTGCCCATGGCCTCGTTGAAGTTGTTTTGTGCCTTGCGGAACTGGCAGTTGCCTAGCCTGTCGGCTTTTGCGACTTTGACGAACGCGTAGTCGCCGAAGATGGCTTCTTCCATAACATAGGACTTTCCGTTGAATTCGCGGGTTTCTTTGGGTGGAGCCATAACAGCGATGGTGCCATCGGCGTTGTAGCGGACGGGAAGTTCACCGGTTTGTACTGGTGGTTGTTAGTTCTTGCGTTCGGTAGTCCTTCTCAACATGCTGGAAGTGCTCCAGATGGCAAATCTCACATACCTATCGTGCCGTATGCCGCAGGAGTGTAAAAAGCCGGTACGCCCGCCGCTCCAGCAGCGCACTTCTCCGCAATAGTGCCCTGGGGAGTCAATTGCAGACTTAATTGCCCCTTCAGGTACATTTGCTCAAACACCTTGTTATCTCCTATATAACTGGCGATCATTGTACCAATCTGCTTTGTTTCTAATAGCTGTCCTAACCCCACTCCCGGCATACCCGCATTATTGCTGACAACTGTAAAGTTTCCGAGGTCTTTGCGGTCGCGAAGCGCGTTGATGAGGGTATTTGGGACACCCGAGAAACCGAACCCGCCGACCAGGACTGTGGTGTCAGACTTCATGTCTCTTATAGCTTCTTCTGCCGACGAAACTATTTTGTTGATTGCGGGTCGCGAGGCGCTGGCTGAGAAGAAGCGCATGCCCGTTGCTGGGCCACGGCGGCGAGCCGAAAAGAGGAGAGATCGTTGCATCGTGAGGATTTGAAGGCGTTGAATCCGGAGGAATACAAGTATCAAAGCTGGTGAGCCTCAATCCAGTATAAAATACCTCAAGTTGAGGGGAGCTGTTGATATCGCTAACTGGTCCCAAAGGTGTCGAGTTGAAAAAAATGGCTCTACAGCAACAAGGTCAATCTTGTCCACAAACCTCAGTGTCAAAGACTGTGTGCGAAAAATGTAATGTACAACAGCGAAGTTGAATCTCCCCACACAATCACCCCGAGAGAATGCATTATGAAAACTAGCCGATTGGGGTAGACCGACGCAAATGCCGTGCCGATGGCGGATATGAGAGTATGGTCTCCACAATCGGAGGTGGATGAGACCTTAACCGGTAGATGTGCGGAGGTTGCGGACAAAACGCACGTTCATTGGGTCACATGAAGCACGGAAAACCCACACGTAGGTGCGGATATGGAAAACGTTTCCACAATTTTGACGTAAATAGTTGCGCTCACGTGCTAACGCGTCGCTATTTTGACATTTTACAACACTCGGATCATTGGTCTGTCACGATCTGCCATATTCTCTCTAGCATCCAAAGCGACTGTCGAGACCCGGTTTTATTGACTCAGTACAAATTGTGGACGATTTGCTTCACTGCGGGATTTGTCAATTACTGATACTCGTGATTGTTTCATAAGATAACTCACAGCTGGCAAAATCCTTGTGTTCCTTGCTGTGTAGTGCACGTGATGCGATAGCTTCTTCTTCGGCATTGCCAGTCGGCACGTTGTACTGCCGAGTGTCAGCATTGCCAAATTGGTCATCTGCAAGCAACTTACAGCAGTGAGTGTGGTTTTGTGTCCTAGCTCCTCAACGAGCCTTGCGATGGCATCGCCTACTATATGCGAGTCCTTCTCATCGCTCCCAGTGCTCTGCTTTCCGATATAGGGGATGATTCTGGCGATTTGCTTCGCTTCTTCCGGATTGCTGGCCTTAAAGTGCACTGTTGGCGCAAGACTGAGGCAACTCGTAATGCCATGGGGGATGCTATACGTGGCGCCTATCGCATGGCCGATGCTATGGCTTAGGCCAACGCCGCCAGTGTAAAGAAATGGGAAAAGTGATGAGTAGCAAGCGAGGAAGAGCTTTGTACGGATCTCAGCATCATCTGGGTTGGCTTTTGATTGCGGTAGAAATGTGAACAGATCCTTGATGGCTTCTAGAGCCATGCGTTTTGTTGGAATCTCGGCAGCCAACGGGTGGTACATGAGCTCGACTGCGTGGTCCAGCGATCGAATCTGGATAGTCGTCAGAGAATGGTCGAAATGGGTATCAGACAAGGGGGTCACATACTCCTGTGCTCGTCCAAAGGTTCAAAGGTGTATAGATAGCAAGCTCACCGTCGTAAACAACAGCTTAAATGAATTAGCCAGGTTCTCAACAAGCACTTGGAATCCTGATACACACCCTTTGGCACAAGCTCGGGGTCACTAACTGCAATTTTGTGCTTCTCTTCTGTCGTGAATCCGGCGTTTTGTGTAGTCTCAGCTACGCTGAGCGTTGTTGGTACGGCAATGCTAGGTATCCACTTTCCCGTTTCTTTGTGAATGTTATATGCAATCGCTTTTGCCGAATCGATTGGTGAACCACCGCCTATTGATATAAGCACGTCGCACCCTGATTTCGACATCAAGGCCGTCGCCTCTTTAATATCCTGAATTGGCCTGCTACATGTCAGCTTTCGCCAAAACATGCTCAATAGAGTCCAACTCACGCATGCTGTCCAATCTTGCTAAAGGTACCGCCATGTGCAGAGCCGAGTGTCTTCTCGATGCTCTTGATCACAGGCGTTTTCTCGTAGAGTGACCGGCCGGTGATGATGAAAGCCTTGGTAGCACCGAGCTCAGCAATAACGTCAGAGAGCTGCTTGCTTGTTCCTAAGTGGTGCCGTTAGACCTGCTAAGACTGCAAGGAGGACCTGTGTACCGTTCCCATATATCATAAGTTTGACGGGCGACGCTCTATACAATCCCTTGGTGGAGGAGTCGATGCTGCCATTCTGGTACTTGGTTGGAAGCGCCATAGTGTAGTGTCGTGTTTGTGTCAACTTGCGCGTCAAAAGGTTCAATGTGAATAGTCGCGTCCTCATGCAGGCTAGATTCGGCAAGCTTCAGCTGTCTGTACCCTGTTCCACCATTCGTCATATGGAGGGGTCGTCCTGCCTGGTCTTCTTGTCTGCCCCACACAAGCTGTCCGCCCCGCCACAGCTCGTGCCGCGACTTCAATGCGGCAGTTCCTACGGTGTACATGGTGAAGCCGCGCTACATGTTGCGCCATTACGCGCAACAATGGGTTGCGCAGTCTTTCCAAGCCAAGGCGCATCATGGCATCCTTTAGCAAAGCTACACGCAGTATCTTACAAAAGAGTCCCAATGATGTCGTTCTGCTTTCCGCAGTCCGGTCACCCATCAATCGAAGTTTCAAGGGCGGATACAAAGATGCACATCCAGAGGATATCTTGATGCCGGTGAGTCTCGGCATACCGAAGTACGTGCTTCGTCGTAGCTAACATGTCGCAGGTTATGACAGCGGCTGTACAGCGAGCTGGCATTCACAAGAATGATGTGAACGATACCATGATTGGAAACGTCCTTGCTGAGCTTGGATTTGCAAAGACAGGACGCATGGCGCTCAACCATGCTGGCTTCCCGAACTCGACAACCTTCCACACCGTCAATCGTCAATGCTCGAGCAGCCTTCAGGCCATAACCCACATTTCGCACTCTATCATGGTAGGGCAAATAGACGTGGGGCTCGCTGGCGGTGTGGAAAGCATGTCAAGGAACTATGGCTCGCGGGGCGTCCCCACCGACGTCTCGCCAGCTCTTCTCGGCTCAAACGTCAAGGATGCTCGCGACTGCCTCATGCCCATGGGCATTACCTCGGAAAATGTAGCGGACAGATTCAAAATTGATCGGAAATCGCAAGATGAGTACGCTACACGGAGTCATGGTCGCGCAAGCCGTGCCCAGAAAGAAGGGCGCTTTGACTGGGAGCTCGTACCGGTGACGGTCCAGAGAATGGACGAGGCAACGGGGCAGCTTACAGAGTATGAGGTGGCAAAGGACGACGGCATCCGCCATGGATTGACATTTGAGAAGGTGTCTACGCTCAAACCCGTATTTGGTGAAAACGGTAAGAGCACTGCAGGCAATTCGTGAGTGGTCAGTCCCCACTAGTACTGCGCAGCTGATGTTATAGATCTCAAATTTCCGACGGCGCATCGTCTGCGATACTCGCGCGGCGTTCCTGGGCAGAGGAGCGTGGGCTTCAGCCTCTCGGTCGTTTCGTGGGCACTCAAGTCAAGGGTTGTGCACCCGACGAGATGGGTATCAGTCCAATATACGCAATTCCAGCATTGCTGAAGTGGACAGGTGTCGAGCTCAAGGATGTCGATGTTATTGAGTTAAATGAGGCTTTCGCAAGTCAGACTATTGCTTGTATTCGAGAGTTGGGCCTGGACGAGGACAAGGTGAATCCAAACGGGGGTGCGATAGCTTTAGGACACCCGACTGGAGCGACAGGCGCTCGACAGACGGCCACGCTATTCGGTGAACTACGACGCCAGGATAAGGAGATTGGCATTGTCAGTATGTGTGCCAGCACCGGCATGGGCGTCGCCTCGATGTTTGTGAGAGAATCATGATAACCGGAGAGGGCCTAGTAGTATTCCGTACACAAATCAATGTAATCAATCAATGCAATCGATGCCGACGACGAGTTACGGTGACGCCAAGTTGTCGCGTACATCACGTGGCTGCACTGCTGGCAAACTACCCCTGTGCCTCCGCTAACTGTCTTGGGTATGGCCAAGTGCAGGGGTCCGTGGTAGCTCGGCGTGCTCGGCAATGGCTTCCCCACACGATGCTTGACCAACCGTCCCACACGTCCACCACATGAAGTGAAGCCACCATGTCTAATATGTTGTCGAGCCTCTCTTTCGTGCATTGTTTTCCTTTCCTTATTCCTTAAAGTTTGTGCATCTCCACAGGTCTTACCATGTTTTTGCTTCGTCGTGTCCCACTACGTTCCATCTCCCGGCTTACGACAATCCGTCCACAACGCCGGTCACTCGGCAGCGTAAGCGCCATCGACTCTGTCATCTTTCGCACCCTATTCGGAACCGACGAGATCCGCAAAGTGTTTGATGACAAGGCCTACATCGATCGGTGTGTCGATGCTGAGACAGCTTTAGCAAGAGCGCAATCGAAATGCAATGTCATTCCGTCTCATATCGGAGAGATTGTGACATCGAAAGCCAGTGAAGTCAAACTGGACTATGACAGACTGCGTCAAGAAACCGAGATTGTCGGCTACCCCATCTTCCCACTGGTACGACAATTGTCTGCATCATGTGGTGAAGAAGCTGGAAGATATGTACACTGGGGAGCAACGACTCAAGACATCATGGACCTGGCAAGCATTCTGCAGATGAAAGAGGGTCTCGAAATTGTGCAACGCACGCTTCAGTCTGTCATCAAGAACCTGGAACATCTTTCGAAAAAGCATCGGGACACGCCCATGGCTGGCCGCACACATCTACAACATGCGCTTCCCATCACATTCGGGCACAAATGCGCTATATGGCTATCTGGATTCCAACGGCATCTTGAACGTCTCGAGCAACTCAAGTCTCGAGCATTGATGGTTCAATTTGGAGGAGCTGCAGGCTCTTTGGCCTCTTTGGGTTCGGGAGACGATGGAATCCGTGTTCGAAAAGAAATGGCTAGGGATCTTGGACTGACAGATCCTCCCATCACCTGGCACGTTGCGCGAGATGGTGTTGCTGAGATCACAAACTACCTTGCCCTTGTTGGTGGTACGCTAGGCAAGCTGGCTTTAGACATTATTATCATGTCGTCAAATGAGCTGTCCGAGGTGTCGGAGCCTTTCGTACCACACCGAGGCGCTTCTTCCACAATGCCACAGAAGAGGAACCCCATCTCAAGTGAAGTCATTCTGGCAGCATCCAAGATATTGCGATCGAACGCAGGTTTGGTGCTAGATGGTATGGTGTCCGACTTCGAGCGCGCGTCGGGCCCATGGCATCTTGAATGGGTGGCCGTTCCAGAGAGCTTTGTCATTGCTGTCGGCGCCCTTAATCAGGCTGACTTTGCGCTGTCAGGCCTGGTAGTTAACCCGAAGCAGATGCTTACAAATCTCTACTCTACTCGGGGTCTCATTGTCGCAGAGGCTGTCATGATGGGCCTTGCTCCACATGTCGGTCGTCAGAAAGCCCATGACGTCGTCTACGAGGCATGCAAAGCGAGCATCGAGAACGACACCAGTTTATTGGAGGCTCTGCAAACGCGAGCTGAAATTACTGACAAGATTTCGCACGAAAAGCTGAGCTCATTGTGCGACGCAAAGAACTACCTAGGCTCCTGCGGACTTATGATTGACGAGGTCCTGGCTGCATCAAGATGACAGCCACCCTTCATCGATAGGGGCTATGATAGCAATCTCATATATATACCGTCTGAGTCAGCCTAGAGTGTCACGTCATCTCATTATCAAAGTTAATAATCAACCCCACAAGTGAGCCACAGAATCCACACAGTAATACCATCCATCTGGTTGTAACTTATGCATCATTATCTATGAGGTCCCACCAACCCGGACAGTGTCTTCCGTCGACTACTTGTGGGCCTCCCACAGCCCAGGTACCGAAAACGGTAACCCCGCTATTCAGAGTCCCAGGCCCCGCCACCACATACTGCACAGACCGACCACCGTGCTGCGGCAGATGTCGGCCTACGTAGGCACGGTCATGTGTATTTGATACAAGACTTTATCAGCGGAACCTGTAAGTTTATCCAAATCTATACTACTTTCTAAACGTTTGACATGATGCAAGACTTCAAAGAACGCAAGCTCGTCATCGACCCCCAAAAGGCATTCCATTACACCGACCTCCAGCGACTCAAGCCAACACGTGCAAACGACCCATACGAATATCAACCGGGATGGGGGAACCGCCATCAATCTGAGGTCATTCCGGGCACATTGCCCGTTGCCCAGAATAACCCCCAAGAAGTTCGCTTTGGGCTTTACACCGAAGGCATCACGTACTCGGCATTTGCCGCACCACGCGCACATAATTTCAGCACTTATATGTACCGATGCCGTCCAGCAGCAGCTCATAGTACGTGCATGAAATCGCATCTCTGTTAGATACTAAGTGATATCAGATGGTTACGTTCCAATCGAGTCAAAGTCAAACATAACCAACTGCTTCCTCTCTATAAATCCGAAAGTCGAAACTCTTCCAGAACAAGCTGAATGGCATCCATTTCCGCTTCCAAAAGACGACGAAAGAATTGACTTTGCGGATGGTTTGCACACTCTGTGCGGTAGTGGTGACCCAAACATCAAAGAGGGTATCGCACTATATGTTTACATGATCAACTCTAGCATGGAGCGACGAGCATTCTGCAACACTGATGGCGACTTTCTTATCTGTGCACAACAGGGTAATTTAGACATAAAGACGGAGATGGGAAAGATCTTCCTACAACCTGGCGAGATCTGTGTCATACAGCGCGGCATCAGATTTTGCTTGAACTTGGCTTCGGATACCCCGGTCGCACGGGGTTACATAACCGAAGTATGGGGATCCATGTGGGAGCTTCCTGACTTAGGACCTCTTGGAGGTCACGGACTTGCCAATCCTCGCGATTTTCTTTACCCGGTAGCTGCTATCGATGATGACTTGCACGTGGACTGGCAGATCGTCAACAAGACAAACGGCCAGCTTGTGGCTATTCAGCAAGACCACAGCCCGTTCGATCTCGTTGCATGGCACGGCAATGTCGTTCCCTACAAGTACGACCTTACTAAATTCTCATCACAGAACAGTACATCCATCGACCATACCGATCCTTCAATCTTCACAGTACTTACCGCCAAGTCACGCGATCCTCTCACACCGCTGGCCGACTTCCTTTGGTTTGGTCCACGGTGGGATGTCGCAACCAATACCTTCCGCCTTCCCTACTTTCACCGCAACTCTGCGTCCGAGTTTCTGGCTTGCATCTATGGACAAGGCCTTGGGCGAAGTGACGACTTCCAGCCCGGTGGAGGTAGCTTCGAAGGAGGCCACACACCTCACGGTGGCTTCCACGAGGGATACCAGCATGGAATGCGTATCCATGAGAATCAGCCGGAGAAGATTCTGACTGGTGAGTGAAAAATACAGCTACATTGATCGACCATCCATTAACGTGATGTTAGATCAATTGACAATCATGGTCGAGTCAAGTCGCCTCTTTCTCTTCACGGAGTACGCTCGTAAAGGCTGTGGTACAATCGAGACTCGCGGCACCGACTACAAGGTTTGGGACGCTCTACCGGTACGCTAAAAGTCCATGGGTTATCTGAACGTCTTACTAATGGCTCTTAGGATCGCTTTTCGACAAACAAGAGAGCCCAGGAATTGCTCGCTCGCATCAAGGAGGATAAGATTGCTGAGAAGCAACGGCTCGCTCCCTACTACTTTGGTGGGTTCTCACATGGCGCAAACACAAGCAATACAGAAGGCGTTCATTCCGAAGAACTCAAACCATATCTTTCAAGTAAACCCAAGACCAACGGCACGAACGGCATTAACAGCATTCACGATAACAATGGAGTCAAGGTATGATCTATGGTTTTGGTTTTGACGTGTCCAGTCACATCAGAATTTCATTGTATTTTTCTTCTTTTGCAATCGGCATGTATACGTATTCGCTCGATACCTATCCACCGCTACAAAATGAATATTTTCAAGGACCCATATGGCCTTCCAAACCAAGACCGTGCGGCCGCGTTTCTCAGCTTCTAGCCGTCCACCGACCCCACAAGAGTCATGTGGGGCAAGATCTCCTGAAAGCAACGCCTCTTATTCTTCTCTTTAATATGGCAAGGCGCAAAGACGGCGCGTCAACAGCGAAATCATGTATCCCCTCAGAGCTGTTACGAGGGTAGTACTGCCCACCACCTTATGCCATATAGCTAACCGAAATGCTGCATTGTGGACGCAAATATGTAGGAGATGCATTGCATCAAAGCGCGAGGTAGATAAGCAGATGATAGAAAAGCTGCCGTTGGCTGGTATCAAGGTGTTGGATATGACCAGGGTACTTGCAGGGGTAGGTGGCGACTAGATGGGACCGGTTAGAGTTGAAAGCACTAACAGTTTACAGCCATATTGCACGCAAATACTTGGGGATCTTGGGTGCGTAGACACTATACCAGTCCGATCTGCCAATTCTAACTTGAAAACAGAGCGGACGTAATCAAGATAGAACATCCAACAAGAGGCGACGACACACGATCATGGGGACCACCAGATGCCCCGTATATTGATGATGTTGAGCGCCAATTTCCTGGAGAAAGCGCCTACTACCTCTCCGTACACTACTACCATCATCTTGAGGTATGAGATCGCTGATGAATATACTAGGTAAACCGCAATAAGCGATCTGTTGGCCTTGCTTTCAACAACCCAACTGGAATATCTATCCTCCACCAGCTCGCTCAAAAGTGCGATGTGCTTGTCGAAAACTATCTTCCCGACTCCCTCGCGAAATACCAGCTCGACTACGCTACGCTCTCAAAACTCAATCCCTCCCTTATCTATGCTTCGGTGACAGGGTACGGACAGACAGGGCCCTACCGTGATCGTGCAGGATACGATGTCATGGTAGAAGCGGAAATGGGATTGATGCATATTACTGGGGAACGCGATGGTCCGCCCGTGAAGGTAGGTGTAGCTGTCACGGATATCATGACGGGGATGTATACAGCGATCGGCATACAAGCGGCTCTCTACTCAAGAAAAGAGACGGGGCTGGGACAGTGGATTGATGCAAGTCTGAGCGATGTCCAAGTCGCTGGGTTGGCCAATATAGCGAGCAGTGCGCTTGTCACTGGAAAGGGCGATAGTGGAAGATGGGGAACTGCTCATGGTAAGTCTTCATAGTCTCACTGGGACTTGGAAGAGTTGAACGGTTGAATAGATGTATGTACAATGACAGCGCTAACATCACCTCAGCCACGGTAGTTCCCTACCGCGCCTACAAAACGAAAGACACGAACATCGCCGTCGGTGGCTGCAATGACCGCCTCTACGGCATCCTCTGCGAAAAGCTATCACGTCCAGAATGGAAAACTGATCCGCGCTTTCTCACAAACGCGCTGCGCGTGAAACACCGCACCACCATCGATGCTCTCGTCGAAGCAGAGCTCATGACTAAAACAACGCAAGAGTGGCTTGAAATTTTCGAAGGCAGTGGCATGCCGTATGCGGCGGTCAATGATATCAAAGGGACGGTCGAACATGAACATGTACTTGCGAGGAATATGATTGAGGAAGTAGAACATCCCGCTGTGGGCAAGGTCAAGCTGGTCAATCATCCCGTCAAGTATTCCAGGGCGGAACCGAAAATTAGAAGTCCACCGCCGTTGTTGGGGCAGCATACTGATGAGATTCTGAGAGAAGTGCTGGGGTATGGGGAGGATGAGATAAGAAATTTGAGGAAAGGGAAGGTGGTTGCATAAAATACGTACCCTACCAGCTGCTTGGACAATAATCTACAGTTCGGCGGTTCAGTTCGGCTCTAATACCTAGGTACCTACTTTTTGCGCATTCAACGCCGCGAACGAAAACATTTCGCGGCTCTTATCGCGACTCAACAAATTCCCCTTTTCACACCGCTCCCTCACCGCGCGTCATCACGTGATAGGACACCTTTTCTTCGTCAAACGTTCTCTCGCATTTCGAAGCCCGGACTATGCGTCACGGCGTAAATCTCATCCACTCGGGCTCCGCAGCTCGGGAGTTCTCGGCTGCATCTCACGTGATCTATATTCGTATTCGGCCCCACCGCTACCCACCAGGCTGCAGTCGCCGCTAGCCCCACATGCACCACAACGCACCCCACAGACTCCCATTGCATGGAGTCTTTTGCTTGGCGAAAGGTGCATGGGAATGTGGAATATGACATGTGGAATCCGTATGTAGTGTTGCGGCATTGTGATAATATCGATGTCCCATGTGGTGTGTGACGGGTGGGGGTACCCGATGGTGGTGTTTGTGGTGGTGGGTACATACCTAGGTAGATGAGTGGGTGTGAGTAAGGTCATCGGACATACGCTGTAAAGATTTGCGAAGTGCTGAAGCGATGGCGGCAAAAGATACAAAAGTATTGCCATTTCGGTACCAATTTGCTGCTGGAGCGGTTGCAGGTATATCAGAGATTTTGGCGATGTGAGAAATAGAGCTCTTTTGTCCTTGAGTTTTGGGTTAAGACTCTGTTTGCTGAACATATAAAAAAAGGTACCCACTCGATGTAGTCAAGACACGCATCCAGCTGCAACATGGCAAGGTGATTGATGGGAAGGGTTACAATGGGGTCTTGGATGCTTTCCGCAAGATTGTTCAGAATGAAGGTGTTTCACGATTATATCGTGGTATCACTGCACCTATACTGATGGAGGTACCCAAGCGGTAAGAAAGATAAAAGGCCTACTTCGAATTTCGAGAGCAGTACTGACATGAGCGGTAGAGCCATCAAGTTTTCCGCGAACGACTCTTTCACACACTTCTATCAAACTCTCTTCTCTGTCCCAATTCTGACCCAGCCACTTGCGATTCTCACGGGTGCCAGCGCCGGCGCTACCGAGTCTCTCGTCGTTGTACCCTTCGAGTTGATCAAGATCCGGCTTCAGGATAAATCTTCGGCGTTACGCTACACGGGATTGCTAGACTGCTTGGTCAAGGTAGTTCGTCAAGAAGGTCCATTGGCGCTCTACAACGGCTTTGAAGCTACACTGTGGCGGCATATAGTTTGGAACGCAGGCTACTTTGGTTGTATCTTCCAGGTTCGCGCCCGGCTACCTGTCCCAACAACGAGTTCGAATCCGACGAGACAAAAAATGGGAAACGATCTTATAGCAGGGTTTGTAGGTGGTGTGGTTGGGACCACGTTCAACACACCGCTTGATGTGGTCAAGAGTCGTATACAGAGTGTTGCAAAGACACCTGGGGTCAAGCAAAAGTATGCTTGGGCATGGCCTAGTTTAGGGGTTGTGGCTAGGGAAGAGGGTTTCCGGGCGCTGTACAAGGGATACGTGGCCAAGATATTAAGATTTGGACCTGGGGGAGGAGTACTGTTGGTGGTGTATTCGACGGCATTGGATGCGTTAGGGAAGTTACCTTGACATTTCATTATAATACCGGCCTCAGTTATTACGGCATAAATTCTGATAACAGAACTATGAATCAATACTATGCAATTAACATATTGTCTTTCCGACGAAGCCTGCTCGGACTTGTTGTCCCGCCTGGTAGCCCAAACGTCCGTTTGATCCTGATCTTCAGTCAAGGTTCTCTAGCGGAAGATCGACGGGAAGGAACATACCTGGCCACCCAATATCTATCCCGTAGAGGAGCAATTGATTGGAATCATGGCCCTGATCAAGTTAAGCCTGTGGCTGAATCGAGGCAACTGAGACAGTCGGTGATCGCGCAGTCAGGGGAGGCCCCACTAGCGTACGCCTAGGTATGGTCCCACATACAGGTCAATCCTGGCTTGAATGATAAGTCTCCCAACAGACTTGAGATTTTGAGGCATATTTTGAAGAAATTCAGTCTACTATGTAACATCTGAGGATCTGTTGAGACACAGTGCGCTGCATGGTCTTTGTTCATCACGCCGATTTCCATGCCGCCTGCGTCACGATGGTACCGAGCGTCTCCAGGTCATGATTGTATGACGGAGGTACAGTTCAGCTGTACGGTCTGAAGAGCGCTGTGATCTGGGGGTGCAGTCTGCTGCAGTGGGACTGCATGTCTACTATGGTATATGCATTTTGTAGCTGAAGTCGAGTTGAGCCTATACTCAGGACCCAGCCATGCCATAGCCAGGTGATAAAGCCGAGTCATGGTTCACGCTTTCTCCCGCAGTCCGGCATCGCTTGGCAACCTAGACTGCGCCTGCAGACATCAGCCATCGAAGGTCCGATCACTCACCTCCGTCGACGCTTTGCGACGACAACATGGCCTTGAAGCAATGTAGCATGTGCGAGCGCACCTTTACCAAATGTATGTTGTTGTTGCTGCATGGGAGCCAAATTTTGCGCTGACTTTTACCACAGTAGAACATGTGAAGCGGCACGAGCGGTCCCGTATGTCTGCACCAGGTGTGCACACCTTTCGTTGAGCTTACCCCTTCCTTCAGACACCCGAGAACGCCCCTATGAGTGTCCGACGTGCAAAAAGCACTTCTCCCGCAGGTGAGACCCACTTTCGGAAAAAGCAAAGTACCAGCGTCCAACATGTCCTCATAGCGACGTTTTATTTCGACACTGCAAGGGACACGCGCAGAATGCGTTGAATCGGATGAAAAACAACGAGCAACAACCCTCACCGAACCAGCAGGATTTTCGCCACCACTCGTTGGATGCGAGCCAAACGTCGCGACTGTCAGCACCGCAAAACGGAAACGGCCCGACTCCAGGTCCGACTCCTGTAATTCGTGAAGACCATGTGTTTTCGCCCATATCCCAGAGGAGGGATTCGCAGGTGCTGCAGGTAAATGTCAATCAGTATAATGATCATCTTTCTCCTGCATTGCATACACGACAAACTTCGTCGCGGTTACAACCGCCGTCACCCGGAGAGGATCGCATAGAAGCACTCATCAATGCCGCCCAACATCTCGAGCCTGGGGCAGATACGCCATGGCGATCGCCATCGCCTATGATTATGACACGCTCTGAAAATGCACAAATTTCCAACCGTAATCAGCACGAGAGTATGGGTCCACCAATTGACCCAGCAATGGAAGCCCTGACATTTTCGCCCACAGCGCAGGTATCAAGCTTGGACCAATGGGCTTTTGAACTCGTGCAGAGCAACAATCCAATTCCTAATCGAACTCCAGCCGATGCTCTTCAGACATGGCTATTCCCACTCGATGCCGATATGCAGACTCCTCATGGATCGCACCACCTGGGAGTGGATGGCTTCTTTGACACCGAAGCTTTTCGACCAATACCAGAGAATGAACCGAGTCCATCAGGCAGTAGCGTTTCAATTGCGAGTAGAGTTCCGCGTGAGCGATTTCAAAGGGTACAAAGTTGCTGGCCCTCTCGGAGCAGGAAATCTTCGCGCTTAATGCCAGACCTATGGCAGAGTCTTGCCACGAGCGACTGCTCGAATGTACTCTCTGAAATTGGTTCTGGGGCTGTAGAGACGCCCCTAAGTGAAAGAGAACGGAGACATTCGCGTTGGGGGTTGGATGAAGAGTGCAGAAGCAGACTACAGAGTACCATGGACAACATGCCGCTGCCTACTCCGTCGCGGTCTGATTCGTACGGAGATACTGCATCCTCGAGTGGCGATGCTGCAGCAAGTCCGAGCGTCGAAGGTGTCCAATTCCCACCGGCTGAGATTCTGGACATCGCTCTGGAAATGTACCTCTACTACTTCCACCCTACACTTCCGATCATACATATTCCGACCTTCTCGGCAAAGAATGCGCCACGGCCGCTGCTGCTTTGTATGTGCCTCATCGGGCTTAGTATTCTTGGGACAACAGGCGCGACGAAATTCGTGACGCGAACATTTCCGGTTAGTGCTTTTATACTTCTCCGCGACCCCATGCTCACCCATGATGCAGGCTGTATTACAACTTGCCACGGCAGAATTGCATACGCTACAAACAACAGACCACCCACCACATCGGCAAATATGTATAATTGCTACCGGCCTCTTAGCTCTAAATCTGGCTTCCATCACAGGGGTAAGTCATGTGGCCGAATTGACCGAAAGCTGCGTTAATACCAATACAGCGAAAGAGTCGCATTGCGCAGGCAGAAAAGATGTACGGTGAGCTTATCGGTGTACGTGATCACCTGCTAGACATTGCTTTGGATAGTTCTGACCCTTATAGTTTGCGCAAAGTCAAGGCCTTTTCTCTGCAAATGAGGGTGTAAAGGTTGATCCACTCCTGGATGAAATTATCGACATTGATGCGAAATGGAAAGCCTGGTCAAAGATCGAATGTACGAAACGCATAATCTTTGGCCTCATAGAAGCAGATTGCTGGTGGGCAAGCTATCTCTCGACATGCCCCATGATCCGTCCCGAGACGGTCCAGATATTGCCTCCATCGGACTACGCCCTGTACCACGTTAACAGTGCAGCAAAGTGGTTTCATCTCGTACAGCGCGGTGCCCGCATCCATACAAACAAGATAACACCGTCATTCCACCCTACCCCTGGATTAAAACTAGATGCGAGCAGTTTCAGGTCACTTCTAACACTACTATTATTACGAGTATATGAGAGCAACGACAGGTTAGCCCCAGCTACAGGCAACCAAAAACAGCTGGAACCCTGGCGTATCTATATGGAAGATCCCCGCAGCCGAGACATCCTTCCACTACTGGTGAACTTGTCTAGTTCATCTATCGACGCGCTACGTACCGCCGATTTGAACTCTGCTGTTCTTTGGCACTCGTCATGCATGGTCCTCGGGGCAAATTTCCGATATTTTGAGCTTGCAGCCGGACGCTCCGGTCCCGAACCAGCGGTCAACGCGCTGGAAGATATATCTGCCTGGTCACAGACACCTTCGGCACGACGCTCAGTGTTACATGCGGCACATATATACAAACTTCTCTTTGATCGCAAAGTGAGCGATATTGTCAACCCTCATAGTGTGGTCTCACTATTTCGTGCAGCGTTAGTATTAGGCCTTTATATTTTCACGCTTCCACCAACACAGCCTGGCCCTATCAACGACAATTGCCTCGAGCTCCTGGAAATTGTAGACTGGATATCAATTGGTCGGCTTGGATTCATTGACACTCCGCAATCCCCCGTACCATTTGGTGATGCATCCATGGTCGTCAAGTTCATCAGGCACGGCGGGCCATTCTCAATTACTGGTGTGGCACTTGATGGTGGATATCTCGCAGCACGTCGCACATTGCTGCACTGTGCGGATCTCATGGAAGGCGTGGGCCGCTGGAAGAGCAAGACTTTCAGCCAGATACTGCACATAATGGGTGATGATCTCACGGACTACGAAGGGCATGACGATGGAGATGAAGTACGCGATGGCGACGATGATATAGAAGATGGCGGCGCTCAGCGGTGACGGTTACAATCCTCTTCTCAGCAGTGTCTTTCAATCACTCAATTGCAAGACCTGTGGGGAAGAGGATGATGCGAGCATATTGTGTCAAGTACACCCTCATCGGTAAGTCCATAAAAGCGATGGCTTCTTCCCGCTGCTGGCTACGCTGGTCGATTACCCATTTTCGACGAGGAACAAGGAGCATATTTAGGCGTTTTTGTACAGGAAAGGGTAACTTGGCAGCATTTTCTGGAGCGTTTACGATCACGATACATGCCGTCTAAACGATACGGCTACCAAACAAAAGTGTCGCGCTTACTTATCAATGTGTAATTTTTCCTCAGTCAGCAAAGTCCCAAGTCCCATTCTCTCGTCTCTTTCCCTTATCCTCATAACCATCTGGTAATTTCCCTCCGAGGTGCAGATAAATACTGCTTCCATCTCTATCCATGCACCTCTCATCCTTTGCCGCTCTTTCCCAAACCTCCAAAGCCTTAGCCGCCATACTGGGCTCCACGCCAACTTGTTTCGCGCTTTCAACTCCCAAGCCGAGATCCTTTAACATCATTTGTGTTTTGAATCCCGGTTTATATCCGCTGTTACTCGGTACCCAGTACTCCTTCTGCACGTTGGGTACAGGCATGACGTGGTCACACATCCAGCTCTGGCCCGTACTGTTCTTGATAACTTGGTATAAATCACTCGGGTCAAGGCCATGAGCGACACCTGTAGCGATGGCCTCGGCAGTAGCCAGTAAGATCGTACCCGAGAGGTAGTTGTTACATATCTTTGCCGTTAGGCCTGCACCTAGGGTATGCAGATAGAAGAACTTTTCCGGGGAGCCAAGCATGCCCAAAACTTTTGTTAGCCGCTACGAAACCTCGGATTCCGGCCTTTCAGATGTCGATGATGCTGGAGGTGAATGTCCAATGAGCATAGCTAACTTCCCCGCTTCCGCCGCCGGTACACCTCCCGAAACAGGTGCATCAATGTACACGCCTAGTCCGCTTAACCTCCGGCCCACTTTTTTGTTGCTCTCTACGTCTATGGTGCTGCATTCTAGCATGATTCTTTCTTCATCCTTGCCTGCTGCTATGACACCGTCCTTTTCGTCCAAATACACGGCATTTACGTCCTGGGCCCCTGGGACTATGGAAATAAGAACTTTGGAATGAGCGGCGGCTTCGCGTGCTGTGGAAACGGGTATTATAGGGCCGTAGGATGAGTATTGGTTGACAAAGCGGGTTAAGGCGGAGACATTGATGTCGTTGATGTACAGGGTAGTTGTTGGGGGGAGCTTCTTGCGGATGTTGGATGCCATTGCGTAGCCCATTGCTCCGAGGCCTGAGAGGATGAAGGTTAGTATTTTGATTTATATTCATCATGATTTATCATGGTTTTGGTAACTAATCTGCTAGTATTACACCACCACGGGAGTTCTTATATCAAGGGAATTGGCATAACCTAACCTATGAATGCATAGTTCTCTGACATTTTTACGTATCTCGCCAATACGGCCTCCTGGTTAGTTTTGAGAAAGTGTCTTCTGGTTCAATTCAGGAAAAAAAAAACAGCGGCGATAGCATCTGGCGAGCTCATGCACCTCTTGCATCCTATCAAGTTCCTCAAAAGCAGCGATTTGGTCAGCTCGTTCTGCCTAACATCCGTGGAGAATGCCCCACATCCTTCCCCTCACATCCCCATAGCCTTGTGCTACCCCAAGTGCGCAATCTCGGCACAATACTTCCGACTACCAATTCATCGATTTGAAAGGATGTACTCCTCATCGAGCAATGACAGAATCCCGTGGGTGCGGGCGACATTTGTATTCGCATTTCAAAAAGGCACGCTCATTTTGTAACAATTCGTAGGCCCTCTTCGAGCTTTTGAATCATTCCAGTAAGTTGAAGATTACATTGACATGCTACTTACAGTTTTCATTACCAGGACTGTATCTTTCAGATATAGTTCAACCTGCTGAAACCCAGAAAACTATCTTATCTTGAAAATGTTTTACACCATCCGTATGAAATCATACTGATTTTACATTTATTTGACAAGCCGCCAGAAGGAAAACCAATAATCATGTCATCAAGCCCCCTTCGCATAGGCATCATCGGCGCGGCAGGCTTTGGCGGCTCGTATCTCAGTGTAGAACTGCTCAATCGAGGACATACTGTCGTTGGCATATCGCGCCAACCAGAAAAATTGGGGAAGCATGAGCGCTATATCCCAAGACCCGTCGATATTGATAAAGTATCGATTGGAGAACTAGCAGAGACTTTTGGGGACTTAGATGTTCTCGTGAGCGAATTCGGACCGCATACAGCTGGTGCAGGAGCTTTGCTTTATAGTATGTATTCTGAATAGGGGAAGATTCGAATCTGGAAGACTCCATGTTCTTCATTAGTATAGACACAGCTGACTCATATCTCCTTTTAGTGCCCTTTGTTGAGTTCGTCCGCAAAATCATCCTAGCCTACAAACGTTCCTCAGTCTCCTACTTCCTGTTCGTCGGCGGCGCAGGCTCCCTCCATGTCCCCGGCACGATGGACGCATGCGTTGACCACCCCGACTTTTTCGTCGCTTACCGCCGCGCAATTTCCACTTCTCTTGCACACATTGCATACATGGAGGAGCGCTTGGGTATAATGGGCACAGCGCTACGACGCTACCGTGACGCGCGCCTCGCCACATCCGCAGGCACTGCAACACAAGCCGACATAGAAGCGATAGCCGAGTACGAAAAGCAGATTCGCGTCAAAGATAATGCGTCTGATTTCATCAAGGCAGGGCGGACAGTGTATCTTTTCTTTGATGGGAATGAGAGTTTCAAGTGGAGTTTTGTTTCGCCCTCTGCGCTGTATCGACCGGGGAAGAGGACGGGCGAGTATAAGCTTAGTGTGGATGAGATGGTGTTGGAGGGGGAGCAGAAAGAAGGAGACAATATTTTCGAGGGGCGCCTAACTGGGATAAGTGTAGCGGATATGGCGATTGCAATTGCGGATGAGATTGAGAAGAGGAAGTTGTGTTGGAAACATTGGAGTGCCACAGGTGACATTAGCGAGGATGTGCCTGGGCCGGCGTATTTGGAACTGAGTACTGTTGAGGGTGGAAGTGCTTAGGGAGTTGCTGGTTGAGAATGGTACACGCGGCTCTTGGGTTGTGAATCACCATAATATACAAACTCTTGCAAGTCATCTGGTGTTTTGTACGCTTTCTCGCGGAACTATATAGTAGAAACGACAGAAGACTTAAATCAATGCGATCTCCGTGAAATTCTCATGATGTATACATACTAGAGTTGGCGACCCTCATCAGTGACCACTACCTCCCCTGCTGAAAATTTTGGCACACCTCGAGAATGGTGTCAAATCCATACTCCTCTCCCAGCTTCAATACCCTATCTTCTCGACCAGTTTTCGCCGGCTCGCCATCTGGAACCCACCTAGACGTGACTCCCTCGGAACTCGGACCATAAACCATGACGCCCAATTTGCCATTTTGAACTGGCGGCCATGGATCGTGTCCATTGACAAAGTTGATGAAGTCTTCCGCATAAGCTTTCGCCACCTTCTCCTGCGCATCTCCAAGCAGCTCATTGAAGTTTTGGAAAAGGTAGGCTACGTCGAGAATATGGCCGGCTTCGTGCTGGAAGCGACCTTCCCAAGGTATTCCCTCATTGAAGTGGTAAAGAAAGAGCTTCGATTCGGGAGTATTGGGCCAGCCTTGGGCAAAGGCGCGAGCGGGGGCGTAAAAAGAAATTTCTGAGCAAAATCGCAGAATGGAGAGGAGGGCTTCGTCGTCGGGTGTAGAGGGAGTGATGTTGTATGCTGCTAGCAACTTTTCGGCAGCTTCAGGCTTGGACGAAAGCGTGGTGTTACAGGAGTCGATGAACTTTTGTGCGATGCCGGACTTTCGTGCGTCAAACATTAGGTATGCAAAAATGTTCCCCTAGACAAAATCAGCAGTGGTCTTGTGCAGATACGCCTACTAGATAAGCTTACGTCAAGTTTTGAATCTCCAATCATAAAAGCCTTGCACCACTTCCGGCCTGGCATCTGGAACATTGAGTTTTCGCTCGGAGAAGAGACTGTAAGGAAGTTAGGTGAGCCAGGGATGATATCGCCGTCGATTGAGGGTAGCATCTGCGCGCTCATGGGGATCTTTTGCCACAGATCATCGACTGGTACACTCAGGAGGGCTTTGATGCGATCTTCTGGTGACTTCTCCACAAGACCAAATGCCTCGACAACTTGCTGGTACGCTGCCTCTGTAACAGACTCTGGGATGGGTGTGAAGAAAAGTATAGTCCCTCCTGTGCTCATACCCCGTTTCATCAGCGGCTCTTCCGAGCAGAGTAGCTGCGTTACCGCGACTATCTACGTTAGTCCTGTATAAAAACTTCTCATCTTCGGTCCACTTACAGCTGCCAGCGCTCTCTCCGCATGCAGTAATCTCATCAGGGTTGCCACCAAATCCACCTATGAATCTCCTGATCCACCGCAGTGCTGTGCGCTGGTCGCGGAGACCATTGTTAGCTTGATAACCTGCATCCCGTAGCTCTTTTGATGTCATGAACCCAGTAGCACCAAGCCGATAGCTAACGACTTGAGTTAGTATTCTACTCTGGTACATATTTTCAGATTCACTCACTTGATTGTGATGCCTATCATGGGCTTTTTCTTCTCGACGGACATTTTCACAAGTGGGGCTGGGTCGTAATGAGGATACCAACTACTTCCGACTGCAAATCCACCTCCATGAATGAAAACGTAAACAGGCAGTTTAGCGTTCGGATCAATCACGCCATCCTTGTTAGTAGGAATGGTGATGTTTAGATTCAGTCCTTCGAGATCAGAATGTTTTGGGGCTTCTGGAAGCGGTAGAGACTTCTGGAGGAAACCATATTCATGATCGATGGCACCAGCTGGTGATATGGGAGCGGGTCTGTGTTGGCTTAGCGATGGTGATGAGCTGGTCCATGTGCGACGAACCCGAACTTGGTAGCATCTGTACTCCCTGAATTGTAGCTGTCTACGAGTTCGGCTACTGCGAAGCGATCTCTCAATGAAGCATATTTTAAGCCCAGAAATTGCACTGCGCTATCCACAGCTTTGCCCTTCAGCTCGCCTAGATGGCTGTGGTTGAGAGTGGCCGACATGCTGCTCAAATCAACCTAGAGAAGGCAAAAAAAAATGACAGCACTGTAGTTGCACTGACATGAGACGTCCTGACTTGGGAATATTTGCAGATAGCTACCTAGAATGCAGTACGGTCCAATTCGGTCGAAGAAGATGTCGGACAGTCGGTGCTCCGCGGGGTAAACCGGATGCCCCCGCACTCGTACCTGCCCAGCATGTTCAGTACTAACGTAATTATGGTGGGGCTCTGCCTCATGCTTCCTATCTGCTGCATGTCGAATATATCATGTACGTGCGTCATGTCTCGGCAATTAGCACCCACTTCATAGAGAATTACGGTAGGTGTAATTAGGTACGTTAGCACCTTTTCCACTAACACCAATAGGTGGTGCAATATTTCGTGTCCCTTCGAAAAGCTGAGGTAAGCCATCACCAAATTCTCAGCTCCCATAGTAATCACTACCAAAACCGTGAAATATAGGATGCATGTAGTAGGTTTTACTTAGGAGTATACGGCGCATTCAATAAGCTTATTTAGATAGAATAATATTAAGTATTGGTAGAGATAAGTGGGTGTGTGAAGGTAGCAGTAGTAAGCGTAGTTTTGGCTTACCTCAGCTTTTCGAAGGGACACGAAATATTGCACCCCCTATTGACACCAACACATTGCTTACGTATACTCAAAATGTCCACTAAAGGCTTTAGACTACCGGTTACAGAGAGTTTTGTTGAGCTCTCATTGCTCGATGGTGGCAGCTTTGTCGGCGATTTAAGTCGAATGCATGCCGGCCAGTCTGGCACATTCCGCATGTACAATTGGGCCTTTTACATCTCTCATCAAGGAAGACATGTACTCTGGGATCTCGGGCTTGACAAGGTACGCGGGGGGTTTGAGGATTGGGAGCTATGACCTTACCCTGACACCATTGTCCTAGAACCGAAGTTGCTATACACCTTGGGTAAATAAGTTTATGCTGAACTATGTCAATCACGTCGGACCAAGGAGGACCATAGTGCAGCAATTGTCGGGCCGAGGTATCTCAGCGCAGGATATAGACACAGTTTTGTTCAGGTACGAAACAGCGACAACCTTTACAGCCAATGCTTAAGCAGTTGGCAGCCACGCGCATTGGGATCATTCGCGACCCATCAGTGATACGTTTCCCAACGCAAGAGCGTATTTTGGTCCAGGTACAAAAGCGGCTTGTGAGCCGGGGCATATGAAGGACCCCAATTCACAGTGGGATGGCCGCTTCTTCGACCCTGAGAATTCGACCGAAGTATGGGAAGAGCTGCAAGGTCATTGGAAACCCTTCGGCCCGTTCGAAAAGGCGCTGGACTACTTTGGTGATGGAAGTTTGTGGATTTTGGATGCGCCAGGACACATGGCAGGCAACCTTGCTGCTGCTGCTAGGCTGCGGGACGGCGAGTGGGTAATACTCGGTAGCGACTGTACGTTGTTTCCTAGAAAACTCTGGTGGCGTTCGCTAACTGTGTTGCCCATGGTCTAGGCTGCCATTCGAGGTGTGTCAATTTTACATAAGCATGCCCTGCATCTGCTGACTAGCCAGGGACTTGCTTGACGGAAAATATCAGATCGCCGAATTTCTCGGCCCTGGTACGGAGACCATGTCTCTTCACACAGACGTGGCTTCTGCAAAAGAAACCATGGCTAAGATACGAGCGTTAGAAACAGATTGCGGGGCTCACACGGCGCTTGCGCACGACGCGTCGTGGCTGAAGAAAGGCACAGATCAGGTGCTCATGTCGCTGCTAGATGATATGATGAAGGCTGCAGCCCGAGAAAAGATTCCATACGACCAGATACCATAACTAGACCAGTCATGCACTGTGTATGTGTATGTATCGAAGTTGGTCTCCCCGAGTGTTGACAACGGATACGGCCGGACCAACGCCCACCAGGTAATCATTGAAAAGATGTATGCTGCCAATACGCGCAATACGGTCCCTATCAGGGGCGAGGACTATTACTCATATTGGCGATTAAGGCCTGCCAATTTTGTGTTGTGATACCACGCGTTCCCCACTAAAAACACGCAAAAAACGTGGCTGGAAATTGCAATGGCCGCCTTACAAGCTGAACCGCCAACACCATCGCCTAGACGTCAAACCGATTTTAAGTAATTCAGATGATAGCACATGCGTCCATGCGCGCGCGTTGATTCGATAACTCGCCGCACACAAGGGCTCCGGGCAAGCGCTAGCCCACTAGCGCTGATCTGCCAGCAGCAAGGGGCAAAGCTGTCGGGGGCCTGGTAACGACGTTATACATATGTAATCTCGAATCACCCAGGTCGTCGCTGTCACGAACCCATTATCCTCATCATGGCTCTTCGCGATCTACCATGGGCGGCGATAGTCTTTTCGTGCGCCATCGCGGCTCTCGCGTATGGCACCATGAGACTAATACAAGAACGCCGGTTCTACAAAGACCTTGTATGTGGGCCAACAATCTTGTTAGCTATTTTGATTCAAGTACTGACATGCGAGAAAGCCCAAGCCGCCTCACAGCTTCATATTCGGTCATCTCAAGATATTGGGTGAAGCTTATGCGTCACTTCCAAGCGACAGCCACTACCAAGCAGCGGCAACGACTATAGCGAAGAAATACAACATGCCGGGTGTCTTCTATCTCGATTTGTGGCCAGTTACGTGGGGACAAGTTGTTGTTATTGACCCTGACTGCGCTCTTCACATGACAGCTATTCGGAATCATCCAAAGCATATAGCAGAAGGTCAAATGGTTGATCCTCTAGTTGGAAAGGGCAATATCATCACTGCGAATGGGCAGCGCTGGAGGGATTTGCATAAGATGCTGAGCCCCGCTTTCTCCATCACGCATGTTACAAACCTGAGACCAATGGTTGCTGATGAAGTTATGAAATTCAGATCCATACTTCATCGGAAAGCTGAGTCCGGGGAGGTATTCAGGCTCGAAGATTATACCATGTACATGACGTTTGACGTCATTACCACAGCAACATTTGGTCACTCACTTGACGCTCAAACCAAAGGCAGCGATGCGTTGACTCATTTTGATAATATGTGTCGCATTTTCATGGAGTCAAGAGAGTCTTTGAACTTTGTTCGCAACTACTTCGTTAACAAAAGGCGCGACGCCGAGAGAGAAAAGTTGGATATTATCTTGACCAAGCTTATCAGAGAAAGATTTGAGATCGTAAATCGTAAGTGACTTTTCATCTTCTGCCTCAACAACAACACATTTAGGGGAAACCCCTTGATAGTCGCACGCTCTACCGACAATACATGGAGAATGCTCAGTGATGTTAAGCGCGAAAAGAGGTGCTTTTAATGACAGCTTTTTTAGGCGATAAGCTTGATCTCTCTGAGAAACGTGGACTCGGCATCATGGATCTGATGTTGAGAGAACATGTGCGGAGCGGCGCAACACAACTCGACGACAGGTTTATGGAAGACGCTTTGTCACACGTTAGGAGTCTTCTTACTGCTGGCAGTGGTACGACCTCTGATACGGTTTGTTTTGCTGCCATGCTATTGAGCATTAATCCTGGCGTGGTCCGAAAGATGCGAGAAGAACACGACCGTGTCTTCGATCCGAGCATCGAAAAAACATACGAATTGGTCAAAGCAGACCCATACAGAGTCAACCAACTCACGTACACGAGTCATGTGATTAAAGAAGTCCTCAGGTTCTATCCAATCGGCAACTCTGCGCGCGAAGGAATCGATACAATCCCTTACAATGGTGTTGACTGGCCGACAAAAGGTCGTATGATCTTACCCGTCCAACTTCACATGCACATGAACCCCGACATCTTTCGAGGTAAGATCATCCCAAGAGTTCTTAGTGACGTCTCAACTTGGTTTCTGACATGCAGCAAAAGACCCCATGAAGTTCGATCCAGATCGTTATGAACGCGAAGATTTCCTGCGGCACGCATGGCGTCCTTTTGAAAGAGGACCGCGCGCTTGCCTAGGTCAGCCGCTGGCATTGGACGAGCTTATGGTCACTTTTCTGCTCATCATGAGAGACTTTGACTTCACTTGCGCGGATCTAAAACCAAACAAGACGCCAAGAACCGAGTGGAGCAATCTGGATTTGACATTTGGAGATCGGGCATATCAAGAATTTATCTTCGAGGCCAGGCCGCGGGATGGCATGCCAATGACGATAAAGAAGTCCAACTGGACAGGATGAACAAGCCCAAGTGTGGAGAAGCATATTGAAAGAATTCCGATGGTTCCTGGGCCGTCCAATGCTTGGAAGGTTCCAACGTTTATGTATGACATGGTGCTAAAAGGAAGTTTGCAGCAATGACACCATTGAGGCAACTTGACATCGCGTAAATAAGACGAAGATGGAAATTGGCTCGAAACGCGACATAAGGCACAGCGGCTGCATGCGATGTCCATTGTCCATACAACATGGTGTCATGTATCAACCCCACAAGACCAATACAGTTAGTGCTTACTAGACTACCATACTGTAGTAGTTCCATCCGCCCACACCCGCTGCTCGCACTCACCTGGCACCGAACGCTTACGTTGGCTGATTATTCTTAACTATCAAGCTATCGAGTTCGCGTTTGCAGTGAATTTTCTCCATGCTCAACGTCCCGTAGTCAATAGACGCCGCTGACCGTGCCGTTCGACTTGCCGATGTCCGGAATTGCTACTTACGGTTTTCGATCAACATTTAGCCTGAAAGGCGGGCCAATCGGAAGCTACTGGAACCCACATAGCGCCTTCCCCTCATGGATGCGGACAGACCGCCTGGGGCTCCACACGCGGCTCGGGTATTGTCTTGGCTGCTCCAACCCAACACCTTGCTGACCTCAGCCATTAGGAGCCGCTTTGGACCAAAGAGAAGCTCGGAGATGGCATGTGGAGTGGGTCTACCATGAACGCGCAACTGCGTGGCCGACATAAATATGACGTCTACACATCGTGAAACCTTCTTACCAATCACCATTTAACAGGCAATTGTAAGCTACGGCTATTTACCTACACAGTCGAATGTTTTACTTCACTATAAGAAGAACTATAGGTTGTAGGTACAAGTAGCATCCGGACCAGAAAGGTGCTGATCAGTTCGTTCGGAACCAGACAACCGACACAATGTTTACATCCAGACGTTCGTTGCCGGTGTTGCTCTTTGCAACTGGCGTCTATGGCCAGTTCACATTCCCGGACTGCGCCAATGGCCCGTTGAAGAATGTGACCATTTGCGACCCCTCGGCTTGTACGTTCAGATATGCCAACATGTATGCTATTACTGACAATCCCAGCACCATTGGCCCGTGCAAAGTCTCTTGTAGCTCTATATACCCTCGAGGAGAAGATCAATGCCACGTCTAGTGGTGCCCCTGGCGTACCTCGTCTTGGTGTACCCCCATACCAATGGTGGAGCGAGGGTCTCCACGGTATTGCTGGCCCTTACACCAATTTTAGTGACAATGGGGAGTGGAGCTACTCAACATCCTTCCCTCAGCCCATCTTAATGGGCGCTGCTTTTGACGACGACCTGATTACCGAGGTGGCAAAGGTCATCTCGACCGAAGCTCGTGCATTCAACAACGCGAACAGGACAGGTCTCGATTTCTGGACGCCCAACATCAACCCCTTCCGTGATCCCCGCTGGGGTCGTGGGCAGGAGACGCCCGGCGAAGATGCATATCACTTGTCTTCTTACGTCCAAGCTCTGGTCCATGGACTTCAGGGTGAATCGACTGACCCTTACAAGCGCGTTGTTGCCACTTGCAAGCACTTTGCTGGCTACGATGTCGAAGACTGGAACGGAAACCTCCGCTACCAGAATGATGTACAAATCACTCAGCAAGAGCTTGTTGAATACTATCTGGCTCCCTTCCAGGCTTGTGTCCAGGCAAATGTTGGTGCTTTCATGTGCTCCTACAGTAAGTCACATTATGAAAACTTTCCATAGTTCAACCTACAACCAAACTAACAATACTTCAGATGCTGTGAATGGTGTACCACCATGTGCCGATCCCTACTTACTGCAGACCATTCTCCGCGAACACTGGGGCTGGACCAATGAGGAACAATGGGTTACCGGTGATTGTGACGCGGTGCAGAACGTTTATCTGCCTCACCAGTGGTCATCAACACGCGCAGGCGCCGCTGCTGACTCACTCGTCGCGGGTACGGATGTTACGTGTGGAACTTACATGCAAGAGCACTTGCCCACTGCCTTCCAGCAAAAGCTCCTGAACGAGACTTCTCTCGACCAGGCTCTGATCCGTCAGTACTCTTCGCTTGTTCGTCTCGGCTACTTCGACGCGCCGGAGAGCCAACCGTACCGCCAGCTCGGTTTTGATGCAGTAGCAACCAACGCTTCACAAGCCCTTGCACGCAGGGCTGCTACCGAGGGTATTGTGCTTCTCAAGAACGACGGTACACTACCGCTGTCTCTTGACTCATCAATGACTGTCGGACTCTTTGGTGACTGGGCAAATGCTACTGATCAACTCCTTGGTAACTATGCCGGTGTTGCCACGTACCTGCACAGTCCTCTCTACGCTCTCAATCAAACTGGCGTGAAGATCAACTACGCTGGCGGTAACCCAGGTGGCCAAGGCGACCCCACCACGAACCGATGGTCCACCCTCTACGGTGCTTACTCCACCAGCGATGTTCTGATCTACGTTGGCGGTATCGATAACAGTGTTGAGGAGGAGGGCCACGACCGAGGCTACCTGACATGGACTGGCGCTCAACTCGATGTCATCGGCCAGCTGGCAGACACCGGAAAGCCTGTCATTGTCGTGGTCACTGGAGGTGGCCAAATCGACAGCTCGCCGCTGGTCAACAACCCAAACATCTCCGCCATTATGTGGGCCGGATATCCCGGTCAAGATGGCGGTTCTGCCATTATTGACATCATCAGCGGGAAGACTGCGCCGGCTGGACGTCTTCCTCAGACCCAATACCCCGCCAACTACACAGCTGCAGTGAACATGATGGACATGAACTTGCGCCCCGGAGAAAACAACCCAGGCCGCACCTACAAGTGGTACAATGGCAGCGCGACCTTTGAGTTTGGCTACGGTATGCACTACACCAACTTCTCTGCTGCAATCACCACACAGATGCAGCAAAACTACTCCATTTCAAGTCTTGCTTCCGGATGCAACAGCACCGGAGGTTTCCTCGAACGCTGTCCATTTGCTTCTGTCGACGTCCAGGTTCATAACACTGGCAACGTAACCTCCGACTACGTCACGCTTGGTTACATGGCTGGTTCCTTTGGACCTGCGCCTTACCCCAAGAAGTCTCTTGTTTCCTACAAACGCCTTCACGGCATTGCTGGTGGCGCTACTAGCACTGCTACGCTCAACCTCACGCTTGCGTCTCTTGCCAGAGTTGACGAACATGGCAACAAGGTCTTGTACCCGGGTGACTACAGCTTGCAGATTGATAACAACGCGCTGGCTAGTATCAACTTTACTCTTACTGGTGAGCAGGCTATGTTGGACATGTGGCCGCAGCCACCGGCAAACCGTTCCAGTGCCGGTGTGAAGGGCATTGGGAACTACTGGTACGGCGGGTACGGAAGTGGCTATGCCAGTCTTCCTGCTAGCGAGCAGATGGCTATGTGAGGTGGTGAGGGATGGAACAATAATTTATGTAGCTAATGAAAATACTCTTTACATCTTGCGTTTGTCCTTGCACTTATTCTTGCACTAATCATCTCATATCCTTGCTCTTGTCCTTGCCTATAAAATTGATCGGACTCACGGGCCCTGTCAACTTATCCAATAGAGCTTTTGTCAGAGCTTCGTTCAGTTTCTAATCTGCTCTGCTCCTCATACCGAACCGATACTTTCCTTTTTCACACCTCATGACTATGAAACCACACTACGATAGCGAGCGCCTTTCAGCGAACCAAAAAGCCTGGAGGTTGATGAGTATACACTCTAGAAAGCGAGGCAGGGAGGTATAACATGATTCATTGGCTAAGTGTGTAACTGTAGATAGTCAATATGACCTTTAAATTCATAAAAAATAAAACTACGCCTATGATCGAGCTTTTTCCATTAAGATGTTACATGGTAAGCGCCAGTCTTTTCGTCGCCTTCGTGACTCACATTTTCCCTCATAGCTTGCTAGCATAACCACCAACACTCTTTGTGAACAAAACTTCCATCGGCTTCGCTAACAAGTCCTCTTCTTTGAACAGCTTGCCCATCTTCTGCGACACCCCGCCCTTCACATGGGTCTCTAGCGCTGCTTTATCTGCATATCTGCATTGCACACTAAATCAGTCTCTCAAAACAACAACAATTCGAGCATAAAATCATTGACGAGTTGCAAGTGATTGGACATGACTTACGTCTCTAGCACGACAAATCTCGGACCATCACCGTGGGTCTCGCGTTGAAGATGAAAACGTAGTGTTCCAGGCTCGGTATCCTTAATCGTTTGCGCAGCTGCAGATATGAGGCTTTCGAGCTGGAGAAAGCGGGGTTAATTCTGGGATTTGGAGTGCGCGGGGACGCATAGGTACCCTGTCTGCTTTGCCTGGCTTGGGCGTCAGGATGGCCATGATGTCAAACGGCGAGGACATTGTGATGTTGGTAATTTGATGTGTGATTTTTACGAATTCAGCGATGAGCGGCTCGAGGTCCGTGTGTGAATGCTGGATGCACAATTTGTTTGAAGGTAGTGAGGATGGAGAGGTCGGAGTGTGGAGTGACGATGGGGTATGTTGCGTGGTTGCTTACGGTACCTCCGCTTCTCTTTCTGGTGTGGGGCCGAAAGATGCCGAGGTACGATTTGAACATTGTGGTATCTGCTCCGACTTTACTTTCTGACCATTAGTACTTCGCACTTGTCCTCTGCTTTTCCTCTTGTCGATAACGAGTATCAAACTACTTGCCTTCGCCACAGCTGTTGCCGAAGGTCCCGAAACTGTACATATTTCACTCAACGCCTACCTACATGGAGCGGACAAGATAACTACTACATTTACAGTTGACGACACCAACTTTCTAAGTTTTATAAGAAAGTCAAGATGGTTAATGATCACCCAAAGGGCTACACAGAAATTCAACCATGTGGAGCTTATCCGCCAAAACACGAGTTACTTAAATTTGTGGAGGTCTAAGGTTCAATCACCGCCCTCGAACTGAGGTCATACTTGTCCCCTTCCCTCAAAAAGTAGAACCTCGCATTAGAGGGTGGAAGAGGTCTTTCCCAACTCCCCTCTCTAGACCAGAAGCCACCATCGTAGATTAAAGCGTACGTGCGGCCTATCACTTCCATCTCGTTCTTGTTGACCACCAGCGCCGTGTCTTCGTCTATCACTAGGCCGAGCAATTCTGGGTAAGCGTCCAGGATTTCAAACATGTCGAAATGTCTATTGCGGACCAAAACGTGCTGGTCTATGGCGGAATTCTTGAGGTATCCAAAACCGACAGTGTGATCTCCTATGATGTTATAGTTAGTTACCAATGCTGACTATATTGAGAGTTTCAAGTAACGATAGGTACGACTCACCAATCATGATTGTGTTATTCGCCGTATCTCCGCGAGCCAGAAAACTTCCTATGATACTCGCGCCAGCACTAGACCCAGAAATCACACCTCCAGCATCCAGAACTTTTTGGAAAGCAACCTCAGTCTTGGTCCCCGCATATGCATCCACGATTCTCCACTGCCGGCCCCCAGCGAAGAAGACACCCTTTGCTTCAAGCAATGGTGCAACAAATGCATCGGTATCGGCGACAGCGGGGTCGTACGTGTGCAATACTGTTACATCGGTAGCTCCATACTTGCGAAAAGCCACCGCTGTGGTGAAGTTTTGGTCGTAGGTGGCATCGCCGCCGGCGGTAGGGACGACTACGATAGATGCGTTTGGACCACCGGCAAGGGAGATGATGCGCTGGTAAATACTTTCGCTTTGCAGATTGCCTCCCACAATGACCAGATGCCCCTTCTCAGGACCGATATAGGTTGTGTTTGTACTACCTATTATATAGTTAAAACTTTATTACTTCCCATTCGCGATACGGGACTTCATTAGTCGCCCATATACTAGCGAAAGTCGTGCGCGAAACTTTACTTTTGTCCTTTTTGCGTTTGCTTCGTCTGATACATACCGTGTATGGGGGTTGCAAGCGTTGTGACTGCGAGTGCAACAGCGGACAAAACTGTGGCAAGCAGCATGGTATCAAGATCGTTGCGATATAGCTAGGATATCTAGTTTCTTACTATGGGGTCTTGTTCTTATAGATGGCCATTCTAAAGCATCTTATCATGATGCTGCGGCTGGGCATTGCATCATCGTGGTTCTTTGGGCGCAATCGATAGCACCTGCCTTTATGGTATTAAGTCACCTTGCCAACCCCGCTTATAGATCTTCTGGATACATTGAAACGGAGATATTCGGACGTAGTCGCTCAACAGATGCCAAAAGAGAACACAGCTTGCTGTGGGGAAAGTGAAAAGGCGCTAAGTGGTGTGATGATGCCACTTTGGCAGCAATCCACATTCATGGTACATGTATCGTCTTTCTTAGCATCTTCATGCATTTTCTGATGGTTGTCGACATTACCCTATAGTCAGTAAAACGACAGCCAATCAAATGTTACTGGGCCTTGGAACAGATAATGAGAAGCGCTATCATACCAGAGAAGATGTTTCAAACAAACTTTTCGTGTGAGCACGGTTCTATAGTATACTATGGGTGGTCGATCAAAACAGGCCATGCCTTGACTACTATAAAGGGTCCTAGTTGTATGGCACTCATCCATGGAGCGGTACGACCGGTGCTTCGCTACCTAAAGTTGGTTAACGCTGATGTAGTGACTTGTGTGTAGTTTCCCCCCTACTCCAACCACCAATCTTTCTTTACGCTGAGAAGTAACGCTGCGATTTGTTAGCCTTTCTACACCTTTTAGAACCCTATTGCATTTGAACATATGGAGTCAATGGCACAATATCTGCAATTTGTCAAAGGGCCGACCGGAACTTGTGAGGATTCCAGTGTGATAACCTCACAGCTTTACACCACTCGCATAATGTCAAATCATCCATACTGCCGGTCAAGGTGCAGAGCGCGACCCGAAAGTTGCCGACTCAAGTAGCCTCGGTATAGCGAAGGTATTGCCTGTATCGATATGAATAGGGTTTGAAGGAACGCGTCATGTAATCAATTTGGGTTGCCCCTTTCATCCGTCCATATGATTTAGCTGAGCAAGGTTCTATGGTGATGAGTCAGGAAGCGTTTCAATTTATGGCCACGGTCTAAACTACACGACGTTCCTCGTACCTTGACTAAAAAATCCAGCTTCCCATGTCTCTACCAAGTAACATGCGACTCATCCGCAGAATGGAAGTTCATCGCTATCCAATGACTGTTCAGCCAAGAAGACACGAGGAGGTAGCAGTATATTCAATACACAGAATAAGAACCGAATGCGCGAAACCCTAGCGATTGTACATCGTCGTCAAATTTGATGTCAGATTCCTGATACGCGCGGCAACCCGGTCAATTATGCATCAGGTTTCATTAATCTCTGCTCTTCCGTGTTCAGAAGTGTCAGCGTCCATGCTCCAATGTGTGAAGAATAGAATGAGGGTTCTATGAAATTTTCGAGTTTACCAAGTGGGCAACTGGAAAGCAAGCACTCAGTATACAAACATGGTTTGCGGTATTTCAGCAATCGATTTTAGGCCTTCTTATCTGACACGCTTACTTGCCGTCATATTCAGAGTTCTGATAACCATGACTGCAGAAACATATATGCGTGTCAGTGAGAAGGTGAAAACATGTAAAGGTCGAGGAGCTCAGTTAGCAGGTGGGGGAGAGCATGATTGTGTGCCAAGCCACTAGGTACCTAAAGATGGCTAAGCGGATCTCGAAGCTCGCATCATCGCGAACTGCGACGACACCGACGACAGCCCACACAACCCTACGATGCAGTCACTTCGCAGGACAGCAGTGACTGCTGCCCGCACGAGCCGAACTTCTCTCTCGCGCCAGTCGCGCCGATTTGCTCACGATGAGCACGCCCATGCCCATCCTCACCACACGGTCGATGAGCCCATCGGGGTACGTCAAGCGCCATTGCTTCCCCCAGACAGGTTTAGGCCTCATTCGGGATATCGGAACATGCTTGGAAGAACTGCGCTGACTCGATTGGATTATAGTATGGCTTTTGGGCGACGGTGGGTGTCATCCCCGCTGGTTTGGCTATCTACACCATGTCGCGAAGCAGCGGCGACAACGAGCCTTACTTCACACGTATCATTTCCAATGCTACGGCTGGGCTGCACGACAAGTGGACGTCGCAAAACGACCTGCACGTGCGCATGATTGAACAGGCGGGTGAGGACCGGGTGCTGTTCACGAAGACCCGGCCGCAACCACATGTCGAGATGAAGTTTCCCGAGTATGTACCACCTGGCGGATAGTATGCGACATTAGAACAAAGCCATAGGGGAGGGTTTGTGCAGATTTGCGCATGCAAAAGGCATTTGTGTGTCCATTGATGCTAACGAATGCAGGATCATGAACGTTGGATCACCATACAACGTCCCCGCGGGAAGCCAGGTTCAGATGGACAAGGTCATCGAGAAATACAAGAAGCTCGCGAACGAGGATAATGAGCGCAAGCTAGAGAAACTGCGGAACAACGACATCTCGTCTGAGAAGCCATTCGAAGGCAAGACACGCGTTAAGAAGGCGCCTGATATGTTCTAGATAGGTATTGAGCCGGGCAGTCAGATGTACATAGCGAAGGAATGATATCCATTTCATTGATCTGCCGGAGATTTTGTACTGACATATCAAGTGGATAGTCTTAGAGGAGCGGTGAAGTTGAGCTAGGTGGGTAACAAGGGCTCGTGTAACTGAGATGAAGGCGACATTGTGAGGCCCGGATGCCTTCGCAGTGCCAACCGGAGCCCAATATCAGAGTCGTAGTACAGCAAAGGTCTTCCCGCATGGCCCTCATGTCAGGACTAGCTGCCGCATAACGTCGCATCATGGTTGTGGAATCAGCACACGTCATGTTCTGGTAGGGCTGTTGCCAGGGTGCTAGCCCCACTTTTGGCGGGTGCCTAGTCAAGGATCACCGTTGATTGGTGAAGTGGCAGCGGAGCATCTACAGTTCACGATGAAGTTGAGCAAGTCAAGGTGAAGCCGAGTATGTCCAGGAGAGAGTGCAGGTGAAGGTGAAATGTGTAGAAAGCCGTTAGCCTAGAGTTTTTTTTTTCAGTCATAAACACCTCTTCTGCTGTCCGACTTGATCACCAACCAGCCAACCTCTCAACACGCACCATCGCCGCTGCTCGAACCCGGACCAGGACCTGGACCAGGACGACTAGCCAGTACAATTACTAACGTGTTTTGAAGAGAGAAGACAAAATTGGTACTAGAGACCAATCGGCAAAGGTATGAGAGGCCCTCAAGCCACCCCCAAGCTGTAGTTTCTTTTTGCTTTGGCAGACAATGGCAGCTAGCTGCACCTTGGCTGCAATTACAGCGCAATGGCAGTATTTAGTCCTTGGAGCCCTGGCTAATCAAAGACAGAAGATCAAAATGCGGGCCTTCTTGTTGCGCAAGAAGAAGGCGGTTGCTACACTGCCAGGTAAGGTTTAGCGCCCAATGCACCCTGCACCCCTGTCGGTCCCCCAATACGGCGGTACGGCGGATGAGCCATGGCCCATGGCGCTGATTACAGCGGCCGTGGCCGCACGCATAAACATCTTTCCCAGTCTTGCCTGCATCCACTTTTTACCCTTTCATACCCAGTCCAGCAGTCCAGTTTCGATGCTAACCCCATCGAACAAGATTCCGCGCCCCCTTCTTCCCGAATTGCCCTTCAACACACGCCAAGAGCATGTCATGAACGGCACCTCGGACGACACTTCCCGCGCTGCAGCCGCCGCACTACCACGCCTCCCCCCATCCACTTCGGCTCCAATGCCCCCCTACACCTCTCCTCGCAACGTCTCAGGCCCGCTCGCCGTACCCCCCATGAGCCCCATGAGCCCCATGAGCCCCGACGAGAACAGCTCATGGGCGCGCCCAAATCACCACACGCCGGCGAACTCCAAGACGTCGCGATACATTGATGACATCACCCAAGAACGAGACCGCCTACGTCGGGAGGTGCGCGCCGAGAAGCTTGCACGCGAAGATGAAGCCAAGCGTTGGCTAGCCGCCCAAACCAAAGCCGAGGATTCGCGCGCCGAGTACGACCGCCTGCAGATACTCGCCAGCACCAATGCACGAGCCATTGAGCGTAAAGACAGGAAGCTGGAAGAGCTCAAGGCCATGTTGGACGTCGAGATCTCCAGGAGAAAGTCAGCAGAGCAACGCGCCGAGGAGGCCCTGAAGATGCTTGGCGACACGCGCTCTGAGACACAACGGCAGCTGTCGCAAGCGTACGAGATGAAGGGCATGGCCGACACCAACCTTGAGACAGCCCGCGACGGTTTCAAGCGTATTACCGAGGTTTACGAGCGCAAAGTCCGCCAGATTAATGACGAGCTTAACGAGCTGCGAAGGATGCGCCACGAGGACGCCGACAAGATCAAGCGCCAGGCCATCATCAGCGATCAGCTGCAACACGAGGCGTCACGGTCCACACGCACAGAGGCCAAGCTGACCACCATGATGGAAGATTACAAGAAGGAGCATAAGAAGGAGATGGAACACCTCATCCAGGAAGCAGAGAGGCTGCGACGTGCCCTCCCAGAGAAGGAGCGTGAGGCACAAGAGCTGATCGACTCGATGAAGCAGACTCGCGACAAGATGCGCTGGGTCATGGCTCAGCAGCAGCACCAGACTGGCAGCTGAATCAATCTTCCGCTCACTTTACACTATTGCCCACCAAGACGCCAAAGGGAATGACTAGCGAGACGACATGGACACAGGCCATCACATTGACGGTACACGTCCCACTGCATAGACTAGATACCCACTGGTCTCTTTTCTCCCCATAGCACGACTATAATGACCAGGTTTTGATTTTCGGGCTTTAATGGCAATCTGTAACATATCTGGATAAGGCGTTGGGGATTCTGGCGATCATCACCGTATCATGCGGGGATGGAAAGGCGCTCTCTGGCTATCACGAGCAAGTCGAACAGCATGCTCGTAGGATCATATGGGTCTGCTTGCATTTGGGTGGACGCATATCTACATACTGCTCATTTCTGTTAATTCAACTTGTCAATTAGATCCCTTCCGCATGCGCTGCTTTGATTTCACATGTGTGCTGCTCTCACTCTTGCATGTATATGGGGCGTTCTTTCCTGCAGGGCAAAGAGCTAGGGAGATGGCGGGTGTACTTGCCGTAAGGTTTTCTTTTTACGTACGGAGCACAACCACCACCACCAACAACCACAACAACCTCATCACCATCATCATAACATCTGCCGCTTTACCTTGAAAACTCGCATCGAGCTCTTGACTGACTGTTTAGAGTATGGGCACAGATAGGCACAGATCGCCTTCAGCACAAAACACATAAACCCGAGTAGCAAGTTACTCAACAAGGCTTGAACTTTCAATTCTCCAGTCTACCCAACACGAACTACCCAAGGCTGCTTACAAATACACGCAAGAGAGAAACCACCGAGAAACCACCTGAAAATGCAGACAAACCCCCCGAGCTCAAGGTGCGGAAATGGCTTCATGTGCGTCATAACGACATCTAGGAAGCATGTGAGAACCTAAGTTCGAGAGTTTTATTTGTCCTGAAAGAAAGTCAGCCACAGTACATGGATTATAGGAGTGTGTTGCCTTGCCGTTCCGGAAACCCCATCAGTTGACCGGTGTACCACACTGTGGGCAACATTTTCCGGGGATCACCCACACTGTATCGCCGCGCTCAAGGCAAGCAGGACAGCGACGACCAGGTACCTGTGGCTGTCAGCGTCCTCTTCGGAATTACCAGTATTGAAGACTTACAGGTACAGTGGTGATTCCTTCGTCGTCGTCGTACATGCAAGGAATGGTGACTTTGTCGATGGGTGTATGTTGGCACATGGCGTTGGCTTACGGACGGGATAAGAGTACAATTTGTTGGAGATTGTATCTGGGGTAAGGGATAAGCAAAGACTTCAAGAGATGGATGTCAAAAAGACAGCAGATGAAGTGGACGTCAGTGCAAGAAGAGTATCTGAAAGCGAAGGTGGCTAGGGTACTGGCTGTCCATGTAAAGAGAAGACCTGACTTTATACCTGACTTTATACCCTAGTCGTTCCTCCAAAACAGTCGCTACACTGGAACCCTGGTACCGGCGTAACTCATGTACGCCGCACAACGCTTGTGGCGCGTGCATGAGAATGCAGTTTCCCGGTCTCGGGAGGCGAACTTCCCTACACCTCGCCTCTACAAGATAAGCAAATATCATTGTACATCGTCGGCGGTAGGATGGAAACAAAGTTTACACCATGCGATCCCACATGACTGGGAACATGCGGGTCAAGTACATGTCGACCTGTGCCTAGGAGCCGCTAGATTTCCAGATGGTCCAAATTAGTCTCATCGAATTGCAGTAGGGCTACAAACAAAGGCATAACAGTTTTTTTGGCTCTCTGAATATGGTAGAAAGACTCATACTCAACGCTACCCATCTTACGCAGCCTATCAATCAAGAGTCCAGCAAATATTTGCTCCTGGCTCACTCATCACTATCCCCTGGGAACGCACACGATCAGTATTTTCTTGCAACGGCACAACAGCACAACCCAGTGGGTCTAACTGCCAACTCTCTACCGATTATCTCCTGAGTACGACGTGGCCAGAAGCATGATTTCGTTGAGCTTCGTCGATTTGTCGTTTTCTCGAGTTCGGCTAGCAAGCCACCATCAGCCAGAAGGCCTGCACCCTGCGTCCTAGAGCAAACTTGCGCACCAGCCCCCGTCCTCTGACATACGCGTTCACTCTCTATCGTATCCATTGTTTGGACGAGATCGATTACCGATGCTTCTGGTGGTCCACCGCCTGCCCCGTTAACGATCGCTGTTCCGCCTACTAGCTCGAACGGATCACGGTTCCGTTGTTATACAACAAGTTGACTGTTTCACAAAATCGATGTGGATGCGAGCCATGGATAATGAACTAGCTGCATCATGCAATTGATTGTGATGTTTACGCTTCAGGGCGGTGAGTCCTGGTTCATTGTTGGACATTACACACCAGGCCATTTGGGTGTGTTGCTCGCAATTCTAACATTTGATAGTTGAACCACCTGAAAACCTTCGCATGAAGCTCAATACGCGGAGGGTTGGGTAGCAAACCCTTTCGTATATTCATGAACATCATTGACAGAAAAAGAAATGTAGATTTTAGCACCTTTCCTTCCATGCCATTTCCTATTTCGATATCAACCAACCGGCTGTCCGCGATAGGATAGCTCTATCTGTCCGCCTCCAAGGTTTCAGATGACTCCATTCACAACTTACGGGGCCTGTAATGTCTCGGAATGTGACGTCTTTGCGGCAAAATAGCATCAAACGGCTATGTGGATTTTGGCCCACATTCAAGAAATGTGTCAAGTGACTAATCTATGGTCTTATCACTTCACTCGTGGAGCGCCGCAAGACCCACTATGGAATAGTCTACAACACCTTCACCGCCTCAGCCTACTAAGAACTGCATCCATGGACGTGGACAACTTCGAGATAGGCGTTGTGAGACTAGGTTGTCAAGCAAAGGCTAACATGTACCTATTGCTCTCACAGCTGGGTTAGCTGAAGGGTCGTCCCGTCCGCCGCTCTTGTCTAACATACCACGCGGTTTCCACTACACTGGGTACTCAACAATGAGGGAAGGAGCTGTACACGACGTGATTTCTCGCACACCGATAATTATGGAGCTTCTCGTCGTCAACTAATGTTAACCGTGGCCAAAGAAAAGGCTTTCTCGAACACTTCGTTACCAGGCTTCCCCTTGGTTGCGGATATGGCGTTGTGACCCTGACCAGAAAACTGATGAGCTACCCGAAGCCACGATTGGATATGGTAATCCAAGGTCCTTGCTGTACCCATGAACTATGTCAGTGGTTGGACAACGGTAAACATAATACCCGCCTATACCTTCAGTTGTGTTTCTGGGCCAGGCTAAATCTGCGGTAAGACCAAGTACCAAATCTTTCGCCTTTCCATCCTGGAATGATCGGTGTACGAACGTGTTCCGCCCATCAGATCAGCTCATGACGGCTAGCTAGAAACTTCAAAATACAGGGTGCGAAGTTGCCATGTAGCACAGAGTAGATGTCATGGGACTGTTCAGATTCAGGCTCATGGCGTCCATGCTCAGCTAACGTGTACAAGCTGACAATACCCCAAGAATCCGCCGCTCACAATGAATCAGTGCTCTTCTTGTAGCAACCGAATGGGTACGTTATTATGGACATGAACAGCCCTATCCACGGGCTCTATTGTCCTAAAGAAAATGTCAGTAGCCCTACAGAAGGACTAGAGATGCACATCATCTTTGTACAACTGTTCTAGTGTCTGATTTGGTACGCATGACACACCATTGAAAATGCAGCCTCCCTTAGTGTGTGACCCAAGACTTTGTGTCAGCGGCTCGGTATGGCTTGCGTTCACCTGGTCAATACCGGAAGTCGACTATAGCCACTTGAGGTAATCGATAGTCTAGAGGTGGATAGACATGCTGGTACAGACTCACAGAAGCACTCTTCACTTTTGCTCATTTCATCCTCCGGTACAACAGCGACAACAGGTCTCTGCATCAGTCGGTCAGTGCATGAAGCATTCAACAGGAATTTTTATTCGTTCGTCGTGAGCCACGGAAAGATGTCCGTAGCGTTACGTATCTGCACGTAGGCCGATACAACACGTTCAGCACCCACGTGCCGATGACGGAGCGATTTTTCCGTCCCACAGCATTGCTTGAGCCACAGAGGACAATCTGTACATCGATCTAATCTCCGCCCTTCTTCGGCCCGCTGGTCTGCGATTGCCATACTTTTTTCGGTTGGTCTCTTCCACATGGTACGACGAAACAAAGTTCCCCTGGCTGTAGTGCCATTGCTTATCCAACTCCCGCTGGTCCCCACTGCTACACTCGTACCACAAAAGTTCGTATCCGAAGAGATTATAGTCACCCTACTTCCGGCCCCTCCAGACCCCATCCAGCGCTAAGTCCGCCTCGTTACGAGGAGGAACCCGGATCTTGGGATACTTTTGATCGGGCCTCGCCATTCTGAACTCACCCGGACCCACATTCCTAAGACGGGAACATTGTACACCCTTTGACAGCAGATTGAGCCGCAGATGTGACAAAAACATGCCATGTCGCCATGTACCGGAGGTGGTGTCAGCCTCGCCTTTATGTACGTATCTTGTTACACGCACGGGAGACGGAAGTTGTGTGCCGGGCCTTTCCGTGGATGAGAAGAAGTGTTATCGTATACGTCGCCGAATGGATAGCCTATAAAGCGAGCTGACCGCGGCGCACTTTGAAGGTATCCGCATCGCACCTCCAGTTATTGCGTTTCTTCATAACACATGATTGTGCGGAACTGCTCTGTCATCGCCGGTCCCTCCCGTCCCGCTTCAAAAGGCTAAATGCAAATGTGACCAGTCGATTAGGGTGGAGGGGAGGAGCTTGTAATTGCGTTGCTGAATCGTCGCTGTGACCGTATTCTGTCGTTTGAGGAAAACAGTCACCGGAACATCGTGGGCTTTGCCTTAACCGAGACCGACCGAAAACCCCTTCCAACCCCCTTTCCCCCCTCCTCCCAATTTACAACCGGAAGACGCAAACAGACGAAAGTAAGTTTTCGGGAAACAGTCTGGTTCGTCTCTCCCTCTACGTTTAACTTGTAGACTCCAAGTCACCACCAATATTTTCATGCTCCGCGAGGCTTCTGTGACCGGCAAAGGAAGTGAGTGTGGTACGTATGATGTGATGTGGCCAAAGCATACACGTCGGACAGACAAGCAAATTGTTCGTTTATTTCTGCCGTTTTTGATGTTATTGCTAATAGAGTGGTCCTTGTGCTGTCATCCACTCACTCTGGTTTGTCGCTGCGCATCAACGGTACATGTTGTTTCAAAAGCTGTCACTATTCGACACATCTTTTTTTTTGTCGACCTTTTGTCACCTCGTCCTTGTCGCTCCTCATTCTTGCTCTGATCTCAGTTAAGATGGTGTTGAAATGTACAAAAATCAATATAAACGCAGACGGATATGATATCATTCGGTATGTGAATAGGTAGTTGCGAATATGTGAACGTTGCGTATGAGAGATTTTCTAGAAAGTCTAACACATATTTCATCATCACCCTGACCGTTCAACGACCAGCATTGGACATACGCATGATGTTATGCATGTGCAGTCCCCCTAAACCCCGATCACAATTGCGAAAGCCTTGTCTCCCCACCGCCAAGCTTGGCTCTCTCTTTTCGCAACCTCTTCACCAGGCGCTGATGGTGATACACGCACTCTCCAGGTAAATGATCCCGCCGGCTAAGCCTCCTCGCTACGTGAAAAAGCTGTACACTTCAATCAGCTACATCGCCCCATCCAGTTCCAACATCATCGCTCTCCTTTTACAGATGAGGAAGAGAGGAAAAAGGAAAAAAAAGAGGAAAGAAACAAGATAGCAGCGGACAAGAAGGAACCACACAACAGTTCACTTCAATCAAGCCGCACTAACCGTCTTCCTGATTCTGACGAGCAACACGCCCTTTGTAATGACACCATTTGAATCGTAGAGGTGCAGCATGCGGAGACCGGGACGAAGGCGGTCGAGCCGGAAGCACGCCCATGCGGCTAGGTCGTCGCCGAGGCGCTCGTCGTCCATGACTTTGAATCTGGTAGGAGAAAAGGTATGACGTCAGTATGAGTTTGTGATAAAGCAAGCAAGAAGTCGTGCGGCCCCGAGGTGGAACGCCGTGAGTATCCTGGTCTCGTATAGTGGGCCATTGCTACGCAAAGCAGTGATGTGCATGGCAATGCGATTGCTGAAGGGTTGGCAAAATGTGCCGCGCTTGATAACGGCGATTCGCAGCATTTGATGAACCCGATCCTAGTCATCGTGATACAGCCGCTCAATACAACCGCCTGTACAACCTTTGGATTGACTGGGCATATGCAGGCAAAAGATGCAGTATCATCCAGATCAGGCTCTGCACAGGCCATCCATGTCCATCGAACTGTGTCTTGGTAGACCGGCAAGAGTCCCCGTGTATGTACGAGGATCATGCTGGTGGTCTTTATGGAAAGCCGCATATGCTGGGCGAGTACGACCAAAAGAAAAGGGGACGACGACTCACCGGACAAATGTCAATTCCTCCGTCACGCCAGGCACGCTAACAAACTTGATGATCTCGCGGCCGAAGTCGGGGTTTGGCGACCTGGATGTCTTTGTTTTTTGTTTGTAATCACCCTTTTGGCTCCGCCCGTTGCCGGGTACAGGTTCCGCGTTACGCTCCTCGTGCGACTCGACATGCAGCTCAACTTTGACATAAGGTTTGAAATCCTTAGGGTCGTCTTCCTCAGGGGGCAATGGGATATCTTGGCCTGCTAGGAATTCGATGCTCAGGTCCAGGTCGTGGTGGGGAATGGCAGTCTTTTGTGTCGCCGCGTTGCTCGTGCTGCGGTATCCCTCAGGCTTCAGGACCCATCCAGCGGTGCCTGCGAACATGGCTTCGTTTTGCATCATGCCGACATCCCAGCGTTGCCAGTTAAGAGCTACAATTTGTACACCCGCGCGCCAGAACACGGAGGGATTCAGATTCGATGAAGTCAATCTGAGGCCCTTTGGGTATGCACGCATAAAAAAGTGCTTGTTGTGACCGAAGAGACCAGTGGGATCTGTTTCGTGAACCTCCATTAATGTCCCCTCTGACAGGGAAAAGATGTGGGTGGGAATCTTTGCCTCTGGCGCAGCGAGTGTTTTGTACGAATAGCCACCCAAATAAACACCCAATTTGGATAAGGATTCGATGATTTTGGGTTTCGGAGCTGGCGCCTTCTTCTCCCCATCAAAGCCGACTTCTGATGACTCTCCCGAGTTGACGGAATTTGAACTTTCCGTGTGCTGCAAAGGCGGCCGCGATGCGTCGCTTGTCGTTGGTTGTGATGTAATGGCCAGCGGAGTTGTATGGCCGCGCTTGACCTTGACAAGGATCTTCTTTTCCAAGTCTTTGAGCGTGGGTAGGTGGACGCTGTCTAGGTTTTGCGTTGGTTCCAATGGTTCCTCAAGTATCATGCCCTTCCAGTACTCATTCATGATTTCAACCATGATTTCCTGCTGCTCCGGGCAAGTATGAACCTCGAGACTAACAATCAGTGGTAAATTTGACACTGCAAAGGCGTAGTCTCGGATAGTCGCGCATACAGCTCGAAAACTCATGTCTTTGGTCAGAGTGTAGCCGTGCAGCACCCTGGGCTCGGCTCGCTGGGTGAAGGAGGCCGAGTGCCAGGGCTCGATCTTCTGCATACCCTCCTGAGGCGGCGAAGATGTTTCAGTACTCTGCTCTGCAGGCTCCTCCTTTTTGCCAAATTTTGCCGCTAGCCGCTTGCGTATGCTGAGCCCTGACTTTGACTTCTTCTTCTCCTTCCTCAACCCGTCCGCACCTGGATTGCCCATGGCAGCCTCCTCATCGGAGCTCGAGTCGGAGAGCACTTCCCCATCCCACACGTCTATCTCGACACAGCGACATCCGCGCATCAGGACGTTCTTGTAGGCATCAACGCTCGCATCGCTTGAGAGCTGGTTTCCAGTCAAGTATGTGTTGTGGCTCGACGAGATGAAGTAGTTGGATATTGGGTATGACTCGTCTAGTGGTGGCGCCGGCTTCATGACACTCGCTGAGTCTGACATGAAGTAGTTGGCGAAATGTGAAAAGGACCCATCGGCCAGAAGCTCGGCATCCTTGCCAGAGCATTGCTGCTCCTCGGTGAGCCAGCGCAACTGCCCTTCCTTTGTTGCCAAATCATAATGCTTCGAGATGTCGGCGTATACAGTCCTGAGGTACTGAGTGAGGAGCGGCGATAGGGCGTCGACGTTGCGGGCTACCGAGGTTGCTGAGGCTGTACCTCCACCCGCCTGGAGGTGCGGGTTTTCAACCTCTGGGGCGCCGAGCTTGTTGTCTTTGGCGGGATTTGGCATGGTGTAGGAGTGTTTTGGGTAAAGCAGTGCCAAGGGTGAAGGGCGTTGAATGGACGTGGCAATGTGGAGGGCAGCAAGGTGTGGGTGGACAAGCGTATATGTATGTTTCAATGAGGGCTGAGTGTAAGCAGCTCAGCTGTGCTGGGAGGTATAGGCGTAGGCGTAAGCTTTGTTCCTAATTGCGATTGTTGTGTGCACGTAGACGAGGCATACCTTTGGTACTATGACTATGTATATGTGCAGGCCGATGTGGTGGCTTTGGAGTCCTATGGTGTATGTATTTGGCAGCGGGACCTAGCAGCAGGTGAGGAGGCGCGGCCCGCAACGCTGAACGGTTGAAGCGGGCGCGATGGCCTCATATTTCAGCTCGTGCCTCCCTTGGCTGCCGCATTGGCGTTTGATCATCCAATTGGTGGGGCGCAAGTCATGGCTAAGACGGGCTTGACAGCAACACGCGGCATTTGGACGTTTGCTGCTGCATAGAATAGCACAGATGTGTGAAGGTGGGGGGGCTGCCCTGTTTGTGTTGATGAACGGCCTGGCTTCTGGGCCCTGACATGTGTGCCAAGTGACGACGACGTCACAGGGCAGGGTCCAACAAATACCACTATACTACTACACCACTACTACTGTACTTTGCAAAGAACTATAAGTGTCACGTGGAAGTTGGAGTATCGTCGGCGCAACATGGCCAAAGCAAGAAAAGACGCAGAAAACGAGGTCCGGTCATGGGGATTCGGCCACGTCTTTACGTGGACAGACAGCCCGCAAGTCCGCCTACGTCCATGGTCGTGTTTGCAGGCTAACTTCAGCCACAGCAATGCGCACTACTCGCCACACAAGCATAGCGGCAAGACTACACATCTCGTCCTCGACGGCTCCATAACGTATACATATCCCAACGATCCGGATGCGAAGAAAGAGACTTTAGGCCCTGGCGACAGATGGGATGTTGACGCACAAAAGGTTCATGAGGTTTGGGTGGGCAGTGAAGGATGTACATATGTCATTGGAGAATGAGCATGCACATGTCAACTAGAACTATCTATTCCGCGACGTCACCCCAGGAAGCCGTGCTGTCCCAGGTACTTGATCGCTTCAAGCGCCAGTTGATCCGCCTTGACAAGCTCTTGTTCTACCATGCGCTCATATAACCCCACAAGCTTGTTTGCATCTTCCCTTGGCGGATGCTGGTATTTGCATTTGCTGTAATAGGGACACTTGCCGTTTCGTTTCCAGTTGGTACATAACTTGGTGCTCTTTGCATCGGATTGTGACGCAGCAGGCCGAGGTGGCGGAACCTTGACTGGCGGTGGAGCTATCTTCGACGACGTGGACTCAGGTGCTTCGTCACTATCGTCGGATTCGGATTCGGATTCATCCTCGTCCTCCGAGCTTGACACTACAGACGATTCAGATAGCACTGAACTCTCTGCCTCCGAAGCTGTGTCGCTGGCGTATCCGAGACCCAGATCTACCTTGGGCGCAGCTTGCTTCTTCATCATCATGCTTTCATGCAACTTCTTTCTCAGAGCAGCAAGTTCATCATTTCTTCGCCTCTCATTCTCTCTCTTTGCCTTGTCATCTTGACTCGTGTCGTGGGACTTGGTTGGTCGGATTTGGCTATCGACGTGGTCTTCTTTGACCGGTTTCCCTTGCAGCTTGCGGAGAAACTCGAGCTCGGCCGTGCGTTTTCTGGCAGCTTCTTCAGCCTTTTCTGTGATCCTTCTCTGCGTTGGAAAATTCCTTCTTCGATCCTTGATCCACGCCGCCACTTCTGCTCCTGTCTGTATGCTGATAGTCTCTCCATCATGTTCAAAGGCAAAACCACCACCCTTGAGCTTCTGTGAGAATGCCGCCTCTTCGTCAACCTCTTCTTCATCACTACTCTCTTCTGGGACATGCTGTTTCGACAGTCCCAAGTTGACCTTGCGCTTCTTGTTGTCGGGTTGTACGGCGAGAGGGGGTGGCAGAGCAAAGCCAAAGCTGGGTACTTGTGGAGGGACGGCAGCTTTGGCTCTCGGTGGTTTCGAGCTTTGCTGGGGCGATCCTTTCTGTGGTAGTGCGTTATTGTTTCTATCGCCGAGTTTCCGCTTCTGGCCTGCTTGTTGTGACGGAGAATATCGAGCATTAGATTGCTGGTATTGGGGAGAACACTGCGGGTATGAAGGAGCAGCGTTAACGGTGCCTGTCATATGATTGGCGAATGCAGCCATCGACTGTACACCAGCGGGGGTCGACATGTAAGACATGACTTGCGCAAGAGCGTTAGGGTCGAATGTTTGCTGCGTCTGGCTTTGAGCGGGCGCATACGACTGATGCTGTCCGTCGCGGGTATTCGGCCCTCCTCTGTAATCTCCAGCGCTTCTACTCTGCTGCTGACCGCCTCGTGGTCCTCCGCGCTGGCCTCCTCTACCACGTCCGTCTCCCCGTCCACGGTTCTGTCCATGGCCACCCCTCGTGTTTTCTCCAGAGCTATGAAAGCTCCCGCCTCGGTTATGGTTACTGCCTCTCCCGCGACCACCATCGCGACCACCTCGGCTGTGGCCTCCTCTTTGATTTGCGTATGGCTGCTCGCTGGACGTGGCCTTGGGCGGTGGTGGAGGTGGAGGGGGAAACTTGAAGGGCGTCATCTCGGATGTCGTGACGGTGTTGTTTGTATCGTGTGGTAAGGCGCTCACATATTATAATGTACAGTACATGATTGCAACGTGATACGTCCCAACACGGAAAAGTTGGAAAAGTTGCGCAGGAGATGAGACGCGCCTCGGGAGTCCGACAGCCAAAGTTTCCTTATCGATAACGTTAACTACCACTAGCGTTACGCTAACGGTCACCCAAAACGCGAGCCTCGACTGTGACTCTCCCACTCTCCCCAAGTAAACCACAATGAGTAGCTGACGATTACTCCCTGCGCCCAAATTCATGAAGCCTTCAAGTCTGTCATCATGTTCATACTCGTGAGTATCCTCTTCCCCAGAATGCTTACCCTAGACGAAGTTGTTGCTAAAAGTCATCTTGAAAAAAATTGGGAGACTGCAAAGGACATCATTCGGCCGAGTCGATGCGCATGCGCCTTGTTGCCTGAAAGTCTTGCTTGTTATCGCCACAGTCGGGTGATATATCAGCATGCTAATACATCTCTAGACCACGATCCAAGACTTGATACAGATCAAGCCTCAGCAATTTGACATACAGAGCGCGCAAGCCATCAAAGATGTAGTCAACGAAAAGTACAGCAACAGGATCATTCCAAATATAGGGCTATGCCTTTGTATGTGGGATCTGATATCTGCAACCGAGGGACTCATCGGCCACGGGACAGGTCTCGTGAACGTTAACAGTAAGCGGTACTACCATGTCACTGCCTTCCTACTTACATGCCCCAGTCGAATTCCGCATGACCGTCTTCCGCCCATTCCGTGGTGAGATTATCTACGGACTTATTAAGTCTTCAAATGAGGATGGCATCATCATCGACCTTGAGTTTACCTCAGAAGTCTTCATCCCTTACCAGAACCTTCCAGAGAATTCAACATTTTCAAAAGCAGAAAATGTCTGGGTCTGGAATTCCGAGGGTACGGAACTCTTTTTCGACAAGGGTGAACCCATTTTGTTCAGAGTAGAACACGAAGAGTGGTTCGATCAGCGACCGACTATCGTGGAAAGAGACGAAAAGGGTGAAATCATTGAGGAGCGGCCCACAGCGTGGAGAGTCATTGTAAGTCTCCGAACAGTTCATAGATGGGTATCGACCTAACGTCACATACAGGGCTCTATGGCTCAACCGGGCCTAGGTCCAACACTTTGGTGGGCAGAAGGTGGTGAAGAAGGCGAAGAGGGCGAAGAGGGAGATGCCGAGATGGAAGATGCTGAGGAATGATCACCCGCTATATATATAGTTACAAAGGCTGGAAGGGCCATTAACACAGGAGGCTATTATACCCCATTTCCTATAGATGCCATTATCAACCATTTTTTCGAAAAGTATACCGTTTGAGCTGCCGACTTGCCATTACTACGCCCCGCTCCATGGATACGCGTCATGACGCTCGATTCGATGAGAAAATGAACAAATTTATTAAATAGCTCAAAAATGGCAATGATGCAGTACCGACTGTAAGGTTCCATGCTTTAGTGTAACTTTCCATGGCGTGTTCACGTAATCCTCCCGATTAGGAAACCAGCCACCGAACCTCGGTATCTTCTCCGCGCCGGCGCAGGAGCGTTATGAGCGATCTGTGCGGCTGCGCACTACAACAGCGACATCCCCTCTGTCTTCCTATTCTTCTTCTCTTTCCTCCGGAGTTTTCGTCTAGGAAAACATTCCATTTTCTAATTCTACCCTTAAGGCCTTACAACACCAGGAGTCAGAGTCACCTGCTCATCTACATTGCGTGTCTATTGCAATTCATACATCGAACTCATCCAGCATGCCATCTTACACTTCGATTCATCTCGCTGAACGGCCTACTGATGCTGTCATCGCCGGCAAGACCTTCACATCAAAGCAGCAGGAAATCCCATCGGCGTCTTCTCTCAAAGATGGCGAAGTACTCTTCCAGACCCTCTACCTATCCCTGGATCCCGCAATGCGCGGCTGGCTCAACCCGACACGGTCCTACATTCCACCAGTAGAAATTGGCGCTGTGATGCGCGGTAATGGGATCGGACTCATCATTGCCAGCAAAAGCAAAAAGTTCCCTGTCGGCACGTATGCAAGTGGAATGTGTGGATGGTCTGAGTACGCTGTTCTTCACGAGAAACATGTAGAGTCATTGGACTTGCCAGAAGGGGCTGTGCCGACTGATGCTCTTGGTGTATTGGGGATGACGGGCCTGACCGCTTACTTTGGATTACTGGAAATCGGTCAAGTCAAGGCAGGCGACTTTGTGGTCGTCAGTGGTGCAGCGGGCGCTACAGGAAGTGTCGTCGGTCAGATTGCCAAGCTCAAGGGCGCAAAAGTACTGGGTCTTGCTGGAGAAGACAGTAAAGTGACGTGGCTCAAGGAAGAGCTCGGTTTCGATGAAGCACTCAACTACAAGGATCCTGAGTTCACTCAGAAGTTCCGCGCTGCGACAAAGGAACTGATCGATGTGTACTTTGATAACGTGGGTGGAGAGATTCTCGACCTTGCGCTTTCGAGGGCCAAGCCTTTCTCCCGGTTTGTCATGTGTGGTGCAATTTCTGAGTACAACAAGAAGAAGCCGCAGGGCCCAAAGGTATGGTTGTCTAGAAAGTTGGAAACAACGCGCTCGACTAACCATGCGAACTGCAGAACTACATGATGATCATCTCAATGCGTATTCGGATGCAGGGTTTCGTTGTCTTTGACTTTGCGGACAAGTACGCTGAAGCACGCAAGCAACTGGCGCAATGGCTCTCAGAGGGCAAGTTGAAGCGCAAGGAGACGATTATCAAGGGGGGAATTACGAAATCTGAAGAGGCTTTGGTCGGGCTCTTCGAAGGCAGGAATACTGGTAAGTGGATTTCAGTGTGGCTACGAGTACCTAAGCAGCGACTAATCAGATACAGGCAAGATAATGGTACAGGTTGCAGATCCAGAGGCGGTGAAGGCAAAGCTGTAGAGATCGCTTGATGTCGCTTGTGTGCTGTAGATGATTGTAAGCCCAAAATTGCGATACCTGTTGAATTGAACGTGTATTCGCATAATGCACAGTATGTCTTTCTGAATAGAGGGCCGAATCTCGATCCAGCCTAGACTGTCTTGTGACAGCCCCATCGCCCCGCGCTAGACATGAGTGATGGTCCGTGCGCCGAACTTTTAGAATACGCCGTGTTTGACTCGCCATCACTTTGCAACCTTCAATCCCGCTGAGGCATGTTATGCTACGAAGCCTGCTACGAACGGTAACACGAGCCATGGCGTCCAACGAGCCCGTCCGCGTTCCCATCCCCAAAAATGGGGTTGACTATCGTGGCAAAGTGGTGCTTGCGCCCATGGTGCGCTCCGGTGAACTCCCCTCACGGCTGCTGGCACTGAAATACGGTGCAGACTTGGTATGGGGCCCGGAAACAATCGATCGCGCCATGATCGGTACCACAAGACGATTGAACCCACATACGTCGACTATCGAGTTCTCACGGCTACCGACTTCAAAGATCAAGAACCCCACGCTCGATCCTGAAAACCGCGAAAGCGTCCTATACCGCATACATCCAGAGTTAGAGAAAGGAAAACTCATATACCAAATTGGCACGGCCAGTCCCGAATTGGCAGTGCAGGCAGCGAAGATGGTGGCAGCAGATGTTGCTGGCATAGATGTCAATTCGGGCTGTCCCAAGCCATTCTCGACATCTGGTGGTATGGGCGCAGCGCTTTTAAAGACACCAGACTTACTCTGCAACATCTTGACGAGTCTGGTTGAAGAAGTGGGAAAGCCATATGAAATTGGTATCAGTGTCAAGGTCCGGATATTAGACACGCCGGAAGAAACTGAGGCTCTAGTTAGAAGGCTGGTTCGTACAGGCATAACTGGTCTGACGGTCCACTGCCGGACAACACCAATGCGACCCAGGGAACGCGCCATCAGGCATCAGCTTAAGATGATTGGGCAGATATGCCGGGAAGCGGGCGTGGCGTGCGTCATGAATGGAGATGTCACATCGCGCACAGAAGCGCTCAAACTTATGGAGGAATTTGGCGTGGACGGTGCTATGATTGCAACCGAAGCCGAGAAAAATCCCAGCTGTTTCCGACCCGACGCAGAAGGTGGACCACACGAGTGGCGATCACAGTGGAAAACCGTCGTCACAGAGTACATGCGCTTCGCACTTCAAGTTGAGAACCGGTGGGGCAATACAAAGTATCTGTTAAGTCAGATGATACCAGGAAAAGAAAAGGCATATGCCCTCATGAACAAGTCAAAATGCTATTCCGACGTCATCAAGGCCTTGGGCTTAGATGGAGTAGATGATTTGCTGGAGAAGGCCAACACCGTTGATCAGCATCTTGGCATACCTCAAACTGAGTCGCGAGCTTCAAAGAGAGCCCGAATCAAGGACGGAGCACAACCTGAAGACGACGCCGAAGCGCCCAGGGAGAAACGGAAAGAGAGGGAAGACGAGCAGCCCGATGCCAAGCGTATCAAGGTGCCTGAATCAATGCCAGAGATGAATAGCGTACATCCATCCCAGGAGACATTGGCCCCTGCTGCATTGAGTGTATGATTTCTTTTCATTGCTCAGGTACATCATCCCGGCGTTACAGGAACTTGGAGCATTTTCGGGGGGCAGAATATCTGGATGCGCCATCCACTGGTGGGTTTAGCTAATATTAAAATCCCATCTTGACAAAGCACGTTCTTAATCATTGGCGTTACGAGGATACGTAAGCGCTTTCTACCCAATGTTGGAGTTATACAGCGTCGAGCAGGAAGAGCCCTTCGACCTGGGACGAGAAAGAGGGTCATGATGGCAACTGCAATGGAAATGGTGAGCAAATCAATGAGGATATTCTTATAGATATTATTGAGCGACAGAGCGGGATTGATATTGCGATTGAGTCAGATTTGCTTGCGTGAGTGGTGGCATGTTTTTCTTGTTGAGCAATGCCAGTATATGCAGATAGACAAGGGCGAAGATTCAAATCAAGAGCTCCTAGTCTGCTGGGTTCGCTTGTTTACGTGAGATAGTGACCGGTTTCTGTTGAGTGGCTTTGCACGAAACATGCTTGATGGTCCTACAGATGTCCTGTCCGACGTTCCCGTAGCTGGGATCTCGGTACTGATCGACGAGATCGACCTTCAGAAGTCTCGGCTAGGCCATTGGTCTATGTAGCTGCACAGTGTGCATTAGAGCGGTGCATGTTCGGTGAGCTGAGAAGTTCAGCCTCCGACGAAGGCTCAGAGTTGAGTGAGAGTCTGAAGCCCATGACCAGGCTGGGTATTACAAGTGGGGTCGGCCATTAGAGTGTGCAGGGGGAGTATTGGCGATGGGGAAAAAGCCACTATACCTAAATAGACTTCAGGACGTCGATGTAGAGTAATGGGAGGTGCAAGCTGACATCTGGACCCTCCGCAAACGAGTAGCTAGACGTAAACGTATGTCTATGGGGTTAAAAGCGAATTGGATGTGAGTCATGACGAACACCTCAGAATCTGTAGTTGGTATTATCCACTGCGGCTAAGAGAATCTGGTCGACTGGGAGCAATCCATACATTCCAAGGTTACGACGTTTCGTAAACTTCCAAGTTGATAAGTCTGAACACTTAACAGCTGATTTTAAAGTAGGCTGCGATACGGCTACCTGATAGTTTAGGTTTGTTTCACAGCGGATGGCCACCCACATAGATGGATACTCGGACACAGTATGTTGATCACGTGATCAGCGACGCCCTTCAATCCAAGTCTGGAACCTCTTCAGGCAACCTTGTAAACTCTTTTCTCTTTGCCTTGCTTTCTCGGAGATTCTTAGGCTATACACTGTGCTTGTAACCATTGCCTTACTAGTGTGATGAAGCTGAGCAACCCCGCTTTAGCTGCGCGGTCACGACGTCTTCTTACACACAGTTGAACACTGACCGGTCCGCCTCTCACAGCCTCTATGCGCGCGCGACGCAACACACAGCACGTAGTATGCAGACGCATTATGTACCGTGTCGAAAGCGAACTAATGGGGATGCACGGATGACGTGGCGTAGTTCCGGCCCCCATTTCATGCAGCTGAGCTGCGCCTCGGTTGCTGCAGAGCCGCGCGCGCTCAATAAAAGCCGGACGATTATAGTCCCTTTATTATGCAGACGCGTCTCTTTTAGATACGCGTCTTGATTCTACTGTTTTGTTATCCATCTGGCAGAGGAAAAGTTAATTATTTGGCATTGAATTTGTTTCTGTTGAGATGTCGCAAAGAGGCATAGCGTTGTCCCCCATGGCCAATGGAGGCAGTAATGGCAACTCGTATGCCATGTCTCCTGTCGCGGAGGCGGCGACAGTCAACGGGATACCTACTCAACAGGCATATTCAAATGGAGGTTCGATTTCTGGAAGGTCAAAAGAGGAACAAACCAAGCCCCCAATTGGGTCGTGGCTGTGCGCTGAGGGTAGAGCATCTATTGTCTGGATCTCCTACGACACCGCTAATGTTCAATAGGCGAGTACCGCAAATATATCCAAGCGCTGAGCGCATCAAATCCAGGATTGAAGAATCCAGACCCAAATAATAAAGAAGGACCCTTGGAGAACGGGAATGCCAAGGTGGTCCTCCTCGACCTAAATACATCTACTGCGGCGCCCGCTACCGGTAAAACTAGGTGTACAAAGACAGTGTTCGAAAAGCCAGATGAGCTAAAAAGACACTTCCAGCATGTCAAAGGCACGGAGAACCAGACGCACCGGCGCATCTACATCATGGAAGGGTTGGCCCCTGACTTCATTGCACACGTTGGCGGCCACTTCTTTATGGACCCCACCTTCTTCCAACGACAAGAGCGAACCTGCCCATGGAGCAATGATTTCACCCCCACAAGCGACGCATTACCACATCCGAGCTTACTGGATCCGGAGAAGGCATTTTATCTACAATACTGCGAGTTGAGGAAATTCAACAAAGTGCTTGAACCAAACCGGTATTACTTTTGCAAGCGAACCAGACGGCACGTTGGGATGACAGCGTCACGTAAAAAAGAGAAAACCACGATAGGGATTTTGAGGAGGAAAGTTGCCTGGTGGTCTCGCACAATTGGGAGTGACGGCTGGGACGGTATGTGTTATCTCTTCCGGACTAAACAAACCCTGTTGGAGCGCTTCAGTGCATGGCGTGATTGAAATTCTGTTATTGGAAAGGTCTTTCTGAGGACGAGCAGCTAATTTTGTACTAGTCGTCATACTTTGCGACCCTCAGCTGCAACGTCTTTCGCCCGATCCCAATGAGATTGTTGACGGCGATAACAAGCCTCGACCCATAGAGGATGTTGAGAACCAACTGAAAAATGAGCCGTTTCAAGAAGGATATGTTGATTTCTTACCGCCTGTCCCGTATGATCAAATATCAACCATAACACCCCATCCGCATACGTCTTTGCTTGACGATATCGTTCATTACTATGAGCAACACTCAGGCCTATTCTCTGAGGACGAGTGGAAGTTGCCAAAAACGTCGGCAATCTTTCTCAAGAAGATCGTCGCAGCGCATTATCTCCAGCTTGTCGATTACATCAAAGTGATGCTGCCCTCCCTGGAGCTTCGTCTCACAACTGCATGGGTTGAAGAACAAGATCAATGGAAGAGTTTGCAAACTACATCTCGTCGCTGTGGCAATTATCGAGATGATATCGAAGACATCTTGCTCAGTCTCGGTTATTCACCGGAAGGCCAAAGAAACAGCTCTGCAAAAGGTACATTGGGTTGGAAAGACTGCGAGAAAGACTTTCAATACGTCTACTTCCGGCTCAAGATCCTCAAACAACGTGCGGACAATCTTATGCAATCCATGACAGGTCTAGCATCCATTGCGGGCAACCGCCAGAATCTCGAAGAGGCCAAACGCGTGAAGCGGCTTAACCTACTCGCCCTCTTCTTCATCCCGCTCGCATATACGAGCAGCTTGTTCAGTATGCAAGATAGCTACGCCCCAAACCAGAAACACTTCTGGGTTTATTGGGTCAGCGCTCTGGGTGTCGCCGCGTTTACAGCTGCTGTAATGTGGGGCTTGGATAAATCTCTGGATGACGAAGCGCAGTGGACTTGGGACCTACTGGGAAACTTCAAATTCTGGGGCAATGGTGAAAACAAATCCGAACCGGGCATGAACAGGAAGAAATCTATAGGCTTTTACGACGCCCGGCGTCGTTGAGGGTGCGCGGTGCTTCCTCGGACTCTTTGTTACGGCGCTTGGAGCATGCGTTGGCTGGACGAAGAACATGTCGGCTTCCGAAGGAACAGGAGCATGATTCAATACACAGTATATTCGTTGTTTCATCAAGTGAAACGCGATGGCACTTGTATTCCATGAAGGCTCGTACCTGAATGAAGGGCCTATAGAGCGACGTTTCAAAACATTTCGGCATTAAGCGGTTGGGTTCATGGGAAATCATTTGATTTCGTAATTGGCCTTGTCCATTTTCCAAACGGTTAACAAGTTCAAGCTACTTTTGCGATATATTATATCCGACCATCCGTACACCTTACCAAAGGTATTGCTAGAGTATATTCCTTCCGCCTAACCGTCGCATCCATCATCCTTCAGGATGCAAATCCGCCGCCTCCCGTGCCCAGATCAGCACTAGCAGGTCTTCTCCCCACGCCAAATTGCACCTCCCTTTTTACCTTCTGCTTTCGCCTCAACATCAAGTTTATACGGATACCCAATAATTGGAGTCTAAAATCTCCATATTCAACGCTGGGCGCGAGTTAGGCAAGTGCTTACTTCATAATATATGCGCTAAAGGCGACGGATTGGCATGTTTCAAAGGCCATTTGTGAGCTGGGGATTTGGACATGAGCACAGCGGAGAGGGTCCATTTTGGGTGAGATGCATGGCTACAAGATGAGAGGAGGTGCTGGCAGTCGGGGTCATGGGGTAGGGTTGTGTCAGTAGGTGCGAGGCGAAGGTGGTACTTCCGAACGGCGCCGAGATGAGACCGTGAGGTCATCTTATTGATATCATGGGAGGTTTGTTATTATTTGCTGCGCACAAGAATCACAGGATGAAGGCCTACTTCTGCCTTTGGAGACATTCTCTACTAGTTTTGAATGACGATATACGGAAGCCATTATATGTCAAATTTACTTCCGCGGAGAATTTGCTAGTGCAGAACAGGCAAGACCTTCCACATGCACACTCCTCATCGTGGGTATATCCACTAACTCAGCTTAGCCATCTCCAGCATAAACGAGAGACAAATGTCGTTAATCACTTCCACATTTCATCCTGTCTCCTCACAAAAGTGTACTAGCCTCAGTAAGCCACACGTCTGACAATACCCGGTCCCCGGAAACAACGGGCAATAACCCCGGACAAGGTCAACTATAGCAGATCGCATACGTTCATAAGTGCCAGCTCCCATATTAATCTGTTCCCGAACTACCTGATTGCGCTTACATACTCAATATGAAACGCAAATGGCATCGTTCTCTTTTGCTAGGTTGGCACAGGCTAGAGACACAAAAACAAATGCTTATAAGATGTCGTGAACCGGTGGATCCCATGATTAAACATTCAACGACACTTCCATTCACACTTGACGTTTCATCTTTTTTTTCTTGCACAATGCATCTTTCTACTCTTCTCCTCAACGCTGGTCTGGCCACCGCGGCTTCCCTTCAAGGCCACCTACACGCACGCGCCGCCCAAAAGTCAAATGTGAAATGTCCCATAATCTTCGACGGGCGCGTCCCAACCAATGCGACACTCGCAACATTTGACAATGCAGCAGCATCACCTTTCAACACGGGGTTTGTAAAAGGCGAAAACCGGACCTGGTCTTCCATTCTGCTTCTACCGGAATCCTGCACACCCTCTCGCTTCGATGTCCCCAAGGCCACCAAGCCCTTCGAAGTGACAATCGACGACGGGTCGCTCTTCCGCTCAGGCGAAAAGCTACAACTCGGATTCCGTCGCGCGGGACTGCTACTTAAGGACGATAAGAACGACGCGGGGGCTGATCAGAGTGACAAGGGCATTGTGACATTTCACTGGAGTATCAAGCAGGATGCGCAGCGGCCACTGAACCTAAGCCACGAGTACATGAATGTGTGGCACGAAAAGGCGGATTACAGTGGCAACCAATTCATGTTCGTCGGGGGTGTGATACTCAGTGGTGATGGGGGAACGGGTATCGACACGAAGGAGGAGAGGGAGATGTGGAAGATTCAGAATATCAAGAACGAGGTTGTATTCAAGACGAAGATGCTGTTTGGAAAGTGGCAAAATTTTGCGGTGCAGTTGGATTATGCGAAGAAGTAAGTTTGAGAGACTGATGACAGGTGCGCGGAATCCTTTGCTGACTTTTCTGTTTCTTTAAGCACGATGAAGGTCTTTTACTCAGATGGTACGGACCAGCTTAGGGCAGTCACAGGGGCTACTCCGAACAACAATACAGGCGGTGGTCAATTGCAGCTGGGTATCCTGAAGAAACCAACAGAGACGAAGACTGCGGTTTTTGATGGTTTCCAAGAACCCATCAAGCTGAGGGGTGAGGGTCAGATCTATGGTGGCTTGTTTGTAGAGGACAGCACGAATGGCTGTGTCAGCCTATAAGTGCAATGTGGAGTGTTGCAGTCGACATTGGACCATTCGGAGAGACACTTTAGTCCTTTACGTAACATAACTTCTTCTATGTAAATATTACCATCGGGCTAGTACAAACTTAGAACAGCAATATGTAGGTATTTCTAGTGCCGTCTTACACATCTTGATCTCGTTTAAGCCACTCTCGGCTCATCGGGGTCCCTGTCCGTGCCGCATCCTCACGCTTCGCCCTGATCAGCCAGGTATCCTGCATTGAACCTAGTGTATAGTTTTCATGGTGTGTACGATTGTATCAAACGTGCTTGTTTTTATAGGACGTTCAAATTCAGCCAACCTTGAGAGGTGCTGCACTGGGAGAACTAGGAACACAGTTGGAGTGGAGAATCAGGACACAGTAGTTGTGGGGCACAAAAGAAAAGTAGTGTATATAAGACCAGAAGTAGGAGATTATTCCTTGTTGAAGACGCTACAGAAGGAGAACAAATGATTTAGAGACAGGTCTGGTGTTGAGAAAAGAAGGAAGGCATTTCGTCATCACGCTAGCAATGATTGGTCAGCGGAAGCTGCACCTTCCGCGGGGCCCCACCACTCAGTGCTTGGTCATGTTCGACAAAGCATCATCAATTCCCGCCAAGCCTCACCAAACGTTCGTTGCTTGCTAAACCATTAAGTAACCAGCCAAAATTCACAATGGCACCCACACCAAGTTCCGGAACCCAGCTCGAAGATTCTCGTCAAGTCAGTTGCGGCTGGTATAAAGGGCCCCGTCCGCCTCGATGTATACGTTTTCGTTCATCTTTATTCTCATCAACGCAATCGCATTTGCCGGCTACCACAACGAGTATATGCTCTCTAGACTTGGACAAACACTGAAGCACGTGACATCCCTCGCGAACTTTACGAAACTTTCCTCCAACACCACAGCCGATATGTCGACCATGTTTCGTGGCCTGCCCGTCATTCCAGACGAGGCTTTTACCACCGACGCGCCGCGCAAAATCGCCAAATCGTTCCTTGCAGTTGAGCAGTCCGAAGGTGCAGGCGCAAAAGTAAGAAGGAGTGTTGGCACACCTAAGCTACGCAACTTCTCGCCGTTCCTCATGCTCGACCACTTCGCCATCCCACCTGGCGCTGGCTTCCCAGATCACCCTCACCGCGGTCAAGAAACCATCACCTACGTCCTCTCCGGTGCTGTCGACCACGAAGACTTTGCAAGGAACAAAGGAACAATCGAGCAGGGCGACCTACAGTTTATGACAGCTGGTCGCGGCATTATGCACGCCGAGATGCCGCGCCAGAACGAAGACGGCGCGCCCAACGTCGGCATGCAGCTCTGGGTAGATCTGCCCAAGGAGCTCAAGTCATGCGAACCGCGATACCGAGACCTGCGCGCCAAGGAGATACCAGAGGCAACAGCGGATGACGGCAAAGTGCACGTCAAGGTCATCAGCGGACAGGCATACGGCACCGAGAGTCTGAAGGAACTAGCATACACGCCTGTTTGGCTGCTTGACTTCGCAGTCAAGCCCGGTGGCAAGGTGAATCAGCCGCTACCCAAGGGCTGGAACGCCTTTGCCTATCTCCTCAATGGCACCACCATCTTTTCTTCTGACGGAGTATCACGACCGGTCGAACAATATCACATCGTTGTCTTTGAGAGTAGTGGCGACAGCATCGAAGCGTCTGTACCGGAGGATGCTGAGAAAGAGTCAAGATTCATTCTGGTTGCTGGTCTACCACTAGACCAGCCCATCGTTCAATACGGACCCTTCGTGGTCACTTCAAGAGACGAGGTCATGCAAGCCATGATGGATTACCAGACACACTCAAACGGTTTCGAGCGGGCAAACAACTGGGAGAGTGAGATTGGAAAGAGCATGGTACATTGATAAAATTCATGTCGTTGAGAGACTGTTGTCGGTTTGGCTAGGGGACACCTTATCGCAACAACTGTATATATTATTCTTTGATGTATTTGGTTCTGGTGTAGACTTTTCGCTGCTATTAGCAGTATACAATATCCACATTATTATACCTTGTTTACAGTGAAACTATAGCAGCAATAAACTTGAATTGATTGAGGCTCAGTGCAGTTGCAGTGGCAGTAAGACCAAACATACATTACAGCTATTATGGGAGGGGTTTGTGTTTTAATTTTTTGTTTTAAGTGTTATATATCTTTGAGTAGCTTCTAGTCCTGTAGGTATCAGATGCTCTCCGTCCATGCACGGCTAATTTTTGCCGTCCTGGTTTGAGAACCTTTTCAGCTGATACTAGATCTCTGAGAACGGGCAAGGTGGATAGCGAGTTGATGGGCAAGTTTTGTGTTTATCTGGGAAGTAGAAGAGCAGATCGGTTGAGTGGGTGCCGTTTAGATGTTACGTGTGGTGTGGAGGAGTTGGAGAGACAGGAATTGAGATTTATAGGGAAGAACTACTGGGGTCGAAGAGTGGTGCTGAAGCTGTTTTGAACCCAATATATGCCAGTTCGGATCCGGATCCGGAGTCGATTTATACATAGGAAGCGGGAACATTTCGTCCGCACAAGGTCAATAATTTACAATTGTGTGTACTGGCCCCGCAAGCCTCCGCTCAATCTCCTCCCACGACGCCATGCGGCGCTTCTTTTGGGTCCACAGCGTACCCCTGAGGCCATGATCCCAAATCCAATTGTCGCATAACAAAACGTCGTCGTCACCATAGAAGCTGACAGGTACGTCAGCTTCCCATATCCGCACAGTGTCAACATCGTTCCAACTCTGAGTCCCAGGAGGTGTCTGATGGTGGGAGTTGACGTCGACCAGAACAACATCTAGGCTTGTCCCTCTGTATGAATTAAAAATCGTCTCGATATCTTTGGTTCCGAGATCTAGAGGGCGCAGGAATACAAGGATACGTAATGATGATATTGATAAGCAGAAGTCAACTTCCACATCTCCCAGATCCTGCGAAGTTACGGCGAGCCGCTTCAGATTGGGTGGCGGATATCGGAAGTAATCCAAAACATCATAGCTGATGATGAGTTCTTCTAAACCCAGCATGTGAACGAAGATGTTGTTCTCAGAAACATGTGGACTGATACATACAGCCTCACATGATAGTACATAGATTGGTGATAGATCCAGAGCAAGTCTCCTAAGTGTTGTGCCGATTGTACTGCAGAGATCAATAATTTGTGGTAGCCGAACTAGAGGCGTAATATCGCGGTCTTTGTGCACTTGCACTTGCTTTGGTGATACAAAGAGAGAAGTTATGTATTGCGGTATGCGTGCTTTCGCAAACAAGTCGTCATTGCGCCCGGATTGTCCATATTCCAGAGCTTGTGGGTGACGCCCAAGGCTGAGCCCAAGAGTTCTCCGGAAACGAGCGTAGCTTTTGCAACTGTCCAGATAGAGACAGTTTGAGTAGAGATATCTTGAAGCAATTATGTAAGTGCTACGCGACACTAGAGTTAGTGCGCGTAGTGTTTTAGTGATGGCATTTGACGGTCCATAAGCAACTGGTTGCTGGCCGTCGCGAGTTCCCACAAGTTGATCGAGTACAAGAAGGAAAAGTTCTGGGGGCAGCGTTCTGGATACTGTTTTCTCATGCAGAACACTCGTCATGATGTTTGCCGAGTTCGATAGCCAATCTGATGGACGGTGATGACAATGGCAAGTGTAAGTGCACAGCTCGGGACTGCCTCACTCGGCCCGGGTGCTCGGACCATGCTTGACCCGCGCCAGTTTGCCAACTTTTGGTAGCCCCATAACTCCACTACAGTGTTATGAATTAGACAAAAATTGTTCCATGAAGGGAATTCAAGCCATAATACTCATGTTTAGTCCCAGCGGCGGTGGTATGTGCATCCAGGCTGTCCTCCATTCCTCGACTCCGCTTGCCCCACTTTCGAATACCTATCCAGGCAGGCAGTTCAGGAGATACTCTGTTGTTCAAAACATGTGAAAGGGCAATCAAAACGGCTATCATATCACTGGTGGTGGAGAGGTCATGGAAAATACTTTCTTGATTGTCTCTAAGGGTCACTGCTGTTACACCACCTTGCGGTTGATCTTAGCCTGCCAGAAATAAGGAAAAGCCAAGATGTTTTCACGTTGAGCAAGTATTCAGATGTTTGAGAAGTATGGGAGAAATCATGTATGTAATTCGTTACTGCGTACTAGAAAAAAGAAGAGCCAACTGTTACCTGCGGGATGCCTGATCACAGGCATGCTGCCTAGTAAATGGTAAAGTTCTGACGGTTAGCGCCTGGGTGCAACATACGCCACTGATGCAATAGCTGAATGGCCAAGTCACGGTTCCCCTGGCACATCATGCCACCTGACACAACTTTGAAAAGCTTGCGGGCCACTACTGACTCTGCAGACAGACCAAAGTTGATGTACTCTCTCGAGGCGGCAGAACGGAATGCATTCTTCAACATTCTGCCCTCCATACCGAATGGTTCGTAAGGCGCGCCATCCTCATCTCTCTCATCGCCCACCCAAGCCCAAAATGGGGCGCGAAGCGCCATGAACTTTGGAGCGAAACAAGCCATATCCCAATCTACAACACCGGTGATCTTCACAGTAGTGGAGCTGGTGATAGCGGCAAGAATATTGCGAGCGAACAAATCTCCATGGACAAGATGGAAGCGATCACCAAGCCATCCACCTTGCGCGAGCGCGTCAATCAGCGACATCAGCTCTTGCCACAAAGGGCGGCTGTGGTGGTCGTGACCAAAGGTCGCCTCGTATGCAAGCCAGCGCCTGCACAGATCCATGAGAAACTCATGGGGCGTCTGCTTTGGCGCGGGTTGGGTAGTGGGCTGCGGGAACTGGGGTCGTCGACTACCCTCTGACTCTGTCGGGACCATGAACTGATCAAGATGGATGACCGAGCTATAACAGTCGATGTTGCGCCCCGAAATGAACCCAGCAGCTAGAGATGTGCAGCATGCAATCTTCTCAGTCACCTTGGTTATCTGCTGCACGGCTGACAACCTTTGTGGACGGTTGAGTTTAGCCCAAAGGGCGTGAAGGGGCTCACCCGCTAGACGAGTCTGCAAAGTGAACCGTTTGCCTACCGCATTAGCCGTCTCAAGATCATACTTGATGATTTTGGGTACTGGGATAGAGAGATGTGAGCTGATAACCTGTAGAGTGACGACATCTCGCTCGATTCCACTGTTATCCAGGGGCAACCTCAGTGCAAATTTCCGCAGCGGCTCACGAGTGAAAAGCTTCGCAAGCCTACAGCCGATCGTCGAACCAGATTTATGTGCCGACTCGGGGCCCTTGAGGGTAACGCCAATGACAACATTGAACGATCCCTGGCCAATCATATTGATCTCGGGCTCACGTTCGGTCTCAGCGCCTGGGAAGAGGTCAGAGATAAGCTGAAGGACTTGCAATTTGAGTCGTAAGGCCCGCACGCCTCCAGGGGCAAAGTCACCGTTCGACTTGAAAATGCGGGAATCTGAGAAATACCGCGGGTTCACACCCGATTCCGAAGAATCGGCTGTGAAAGAAACATCTTCAAACGATTCAGCATCTAGGTCTATGATTGGGGCTGTCGGAAAGGAAGGTTCGGAAGCTGCGGGTGCGCGGTTCGCAACAACTGGGAAGGGGGTCCTTACAGCGTTCATGTTGAATATAGTATGGGGGTGTTGAATACCGTATGAGGATGTCGAATGTAGTATGAGAATGTCAAATGTCGTCCGAAGGTTGCTTGCTCTATCAGATGCCTGTCTGGTAGAAGCACACTTGTTCTGCAGAAAGGAAGATCTACCACGAGGTCCTTTTCAACCTTCTGAACAGTAGCATTGTGTAGAAAATGAGAGTAGTTGTACAAATACAATAAAAACAACAGTGCTTTAACAGTGTCAGCTGGGGTTCCGTAGAAATTCACTACCTATTCGACAAGTTTGAACAATGCCGGGCGCTTCTGGGGGTGCAGGCTGACTTTCACTAAGACACGTAACTTGGTAGTGAATACTGATGGGCAGCCGCGTGTACGTAATCTGCGACGTGTATTGCGTGAAAGAAGGCTTTGCGATGACATTCTACAACGTGAAGTAACTTGGTTAATCTGTATTCAGATTTCCTGGAGCCACCAAAGATGGAATCCGACGAAAGGAGTTATTAGGGTAGATTTTGTTTCAAACAGGCGGATAATTATAAAATTTAGTATAAGAGCATTATATAGGTCATCTAGTAGACATACCTGTTACGCATCTATACGAGCGTGTCCAGTCTTCTAGCTTTATTAAGCACTACGATATCACTCTTTCTTAGTCCAAACTACATACAAGCAACTAGAGAATTTGTTTGAGCAAACAAATAGGTAGCGTTTGATTTGTACATAGCATAAAGAGAATGCTATTTGTGGTATCTAGTCTTATACTAGAAAACGACAATCCGCGCCTTAGGCTTCATCCTACTATATATTGCTGTATTTCATACCGTCTTCAGGTAAAGCTTTCTACTGTGCACAATAATACTCTATACTTTGGACATCGACTACGACGCAAAAATGCTGTTGTGTAAAACATAAAACATATACATTGCGATAATAGTCTCCACAGAGAATGCGTACCTCTTATACTTCTCAGATATCATCACCACCTCTTTTACGACAAACTTCCAGAGACAAACCAGAAGCATCAAACCTTCCACCATCATATCTCACCGCTTTACAAGACTGCTCTTGCAGAACTGCGAAAGGATGTCGCTGTCAAGGACCAGGATATTTACTTACTGCAACAGGACAGCGAAGAGGTTAAGCAGGGGGTTTCAATAGTCTGCTTGACTGCTTTCTCTCCAGGGGCGCATGGCTTCACACAAAGGCAGAAAATCTCCTCGTCAGCAGCAGTCTAATATGCTACGGCGTCTGGTATAAATAAAACGGCGCAGAATTTGCTACGAACTCCGGCGCTATAATAGCAGAGTCCCAGTTAGTAATCTCTGTTATCTCAGCCTTGGTGTCTCTGCGTGTCTCAGCGTGTCTCAGTCAGGAGATTATACGGCTACAGATCATAGTAGACGAGGATACATGGCCCATCAAGGAACCCGTACTTATTCAGTAACTTATTTATAGTCTCCAAGACATCCCAACCCTCTTCAAAACGAAAGCTCCCGTTTGCTACCTATTGGGCGCCAATAGTCAATATATTCCAGTAAAAATTCGAGAGTTTTACGACTACTCGCCCGTTGAGGCGAGTGCCAATCACTATAAGCAGGCTTATAAAACCTATTGGTGAGAATTGGTAGGCTACAATGTCACTGCGGATGACATCTTTGAACGGCCATATGTGGTGCAAAAGCGTATCTTGGGCAAGAACCTCTGGGACCAGCTCTAGGACGATCTGAATATAGAGCAAAGGAAGTCTGTAACAAAGCAAGTTGCAACTACCTTCAGTTATCACCTTCCTTCAAGGCCCCACAGGAGACATTTCGCCCGATAACGTGTCGCGATCGTTGCATCTACAACCTATAGAGTTTGCAACGGCAACATGGACTTGAATATTTTCAAGATCACTATCCCCTGATTCATTTAATCACCCATAGTACCGATTGGGTCATCGCCCCTGACTTCTATCCTGGGAATTTATACAATATAGGATTCGGAATCGGTATAGCCAACCCCTTGGCCAAGAATAACTACTAGAAGACCTAGGGTCTGACTTGAAGTTCTTTCTAGAAGCGACTAAGTGGACTACTGCGCCTCGAGCTCTGTCTTGGTGCAGTGAAAGATTGCTAGGCCACTTTTGTCCGCCACAAGTGGACTTGGCAAAAGTGAATACATGAAGTCACACCGTCCGAGCCTCACGCCGACTGACCTCCTCTTCGTCGCACGTCCATTGAATTCACTTCAGGCCTGCCCCAACTTCTATAATGTCTCTGTTATTTCAACCACGCTACAACCTCTTTTTTCAACCACACTCTCTCAACCATCCGCTCTTTCAACCACTACACTGTATGTATACAAATATCCCCTTACTTGTCCGAACAATTTCCATCCGAAGTATCAGACATGCTAACAAAACAAAGGGCACATCAAGACTTAGATCTATATTACAAAACATTTACATCTTGACCATACAACTGCAACATGTCTCCTAAGCACCATTGTCCTGGGCAGTCTAGCTGGGTCAACGGTATTAGCCCAGGCAATTGTGTTACAACAACCATCGAGACGACTCAAGGAAAGAAGCTTAGTTTTTGCAAAAAGCATTCTATGCTTTGCCACTGTGGGGACTCGTTCCATCTCCGAAGCCAAGATGGATGCCAGTCATGTTGGGCAAAGATTGAGGCTGAAGAGAGAGCAAAGAAGCTGGCAGAAGAGGCTGAGAAGGCGGCTGAAAACAAGAAAGCGGCCGATGATTTCTGGAACCCAGGGAAATCACGCAAGAAGCCAGCAACTCAGCTCCAGAAGTAGAGAGGTAAGTCCCCAAAAATCAAAGATATAGACCAGAGGTTGAGAAATGAGAAAGGAAAGCTAACTGGATATAGCTCGGAGGGTATTGCATCTTGTGGTGTAGTGGAGGAAGTGAGCCTTGCCACGACGATGATGTGAAATCTGATGAAGATATGGAGTCGTTGGATTTGGGGCGCATATGTTGCAGATGTCATGTTATCGTACTGAGTCATGTGGAGTAGTAGAACCCCACGTGACTCAGTACAAGTAGATACATATACACGTGACCTAGTGGTTGGAATATACAGGAAGACTGACTTTTGGTTGGTAGAACAACTCACATCTACCCATATTTTCTCAATGACTCTCTTTGAACTGTTTACTATCGATTGTGGATTGAAGACCTCCTGTCATTTCTAGTATTCATTCACTGTGAGTGATACCCTGAGGTCAGAAGTCGTGGGCTCTAAGTAGTTAGGCCCCGCACCTACTGCTTGCAGCCAATTACCGCTAGCCCTAATCGAAAAACAAACCACTTACGTCATAGACGCGACGCGATCAACACGATCAAAAGGTATCGCGACACCTATTACTTCTTGTATCAAATGAAACTGATAGAAACCAACCCTACTCCTTATTCACTCTGTCCCTTTGCAATCCGAAAATCGCTCTTGCGTAGTCAATACACATTCGTTCCAGGTCGCGAACCCTGCCCCTGTGCCCCTGGGAAGCAAAGAGCTGTCTGGAGCGGCTTCCAAATCGAATTGCGGAAGATCAGAACCACAACCTCCAGTGGCTGTTCGTGAACAGAAATTGCCCATCCGGGTAGGAAAGAGCCATACCCTTCAGAGATGAAGCGTGGTGCGCTTGACTCATTCTTCACGCGTACCGGGCCTAAGAAGCCCAAGTATGAAGTTAGCTCAGACAAATCAACTCATTCTTCTTATCCTTTCGCCATTTCGCATCTGCCCGCTGCATTTGCAGAGCAACTAGGATTTGCTCCTGCTGAAGAGGGCAAACCCATGAACGATCAGCTTGATTTGGACCTTGTGTACTATCAGCCTTACATACCCTCTTCTATCGCCCCTGGTGTCTTTGACTTTCTTCGACAGGAGCTCCCTTTCTACCGCGTACGGTACAACATTACTCGCGGGGGCGTGCAGACTCTGATCAACACTCCGCGATTTACGACTGTGTTTGGAGTCGACGACACGAGCCGCTTCGCACCAGATGGCTCACTTGTGGATGCGAAAACTGGCAAGCCAATTGAAAAGAATCGATACAAGTGCGCACCTCGGCCAATCCCTCAGTGCTTGGATGAGCTGAGGAAAGTAACTGAGGGCACTACTGGCGAGGCGTTTAATTTCTGCCTTGTCAACTATTACGCAGATGGCAAAGACAGTATCTCTTACCACTCGGATGATGAGCGTTTCCTCGGCCCCAATCCAGCAATCGCATCGTTTAGTCTGGGTGCGAAACGCGACTTTCTCATGAAGCACAAACCCATACCTCCCAAGGAAGGCGTTGATACTGAAGAGCCTAAGGGTATCAAGCTGTCCTTGGGTTCGGGAGACATGGTACTCATGCGCGGAACAACGCAGGCCAACTGGCTGCATAGTATACCGAAGCGTGCAGGGCCGGAGGCAGGGAAGGGTAGGATTAACATCACATTCAGGAAGGCGATGGTGAAGGGTGGAACGGAGAACTACTACCAGTATAATGTTGGTATGGGAGGAGTTCACAGATGGGACACAAAAGCCGAGAAGATGGTATCACCGGCGGTGGAGGCGGAAGCGAACGTGGGTAGTACTTGAGCGAGTATTCCCAAGCACATGAATCAATTCGTCAAGTATGCGCGCCAATGAGAGGAGGGATCCACGTGTAATGTAACTGATGTAACTGATATTGAGTCGACAGGAGCTTGTCGTAGCAGGAACGGAGTAGCGCGCGCGGTGAACTAGATGAGTAACTAAGGTGAGCGCCCCGGCCACCTTGACCCCGCCACCGCTTGGGACAGGCCGTACCACTACGCCGTACCGGTATTATCTCGATATGCGGAGGGCCCGTCAGGCGCATTTCAAAACGAATGCGGGTGTACTACTTCGAATATGGGGAGTGAGTCAGAGATACTGCATGCATAAGCCCTGTCATGTGCATAGCGCTGGAGAATGGGGTGACGGCAGAGGGCGACTCGCAGCGCCGCTTGGCGGTGATGAGTGAGGGTGGTCGGAGTTAAAGGCCGCCTAATTCTCGCAATGTCTGTACCAGTCTTTGACCTGCGACACCACAACAACCGTTTTTTAGCTGCTTGCACCGTTGGACTCGTTGTCGCCGAACGCAGCGCATAAACTCTATGGTGTAGTCGGACGCCCCGAGTAATTGATTATTGCTATTGTAGGACCGGCCGTCTCAAAGAGACATTTCGCCGAGCGTGCAAAGCAGCTTGAGAAGGTACGAATCAGCGCAGATTCCAGTAGTGGTGCAGCTTCTGACAAAGGGCAGTAGGCGTACAATCTTGTTCTACAGGGCGCCAGGCCCAGCTCTCGTAAGCTTTGTCTTCCCCTCACCGGGTGGGAGCGCCGTGTTGACCACCAACACGCGCCTTCGAAAATTCGGCGACGATTACGCTACAGTACCGAGGCATACGTGCGGGCTTTATGAGAGGTCGACTTCAACGCGAGGAACGGAAATAGGGCTGTGTTTGCACTGCGTACCAGTGGCAAGGACAGAGGGGAGCCGCATACATACAAGTCGACACCAGGACGGCAGCGCCATATCAACCTCAGACTCGGGAGCCACATACATCACCTGGTGCCTGGAGATAGCGTCAGCTCCGAAAGATTTAAGACCGCGCCAGGCCGCCGACGAACAATCCCACGCCCTGCAACCTTTGGCACCATACCACCTGCATTGCGAGAACCCTGGCATCCTGGCCAATCTACATCAGACATTCTGGACTACCAATAGCCCCAGCTCTGCAGTTAAGGCGACCAACAACGCCATCACTGTACGCGGGCGGACTTAGCCCTTAACTCCGATCTCTCCATCGTCGAAATCACGCCGACCATGCCACCAACACCGCCATCAACGACCTCTTCTAGCGCAGGGCATTCACCGCCAGACCCACAGTTTCGAGTTGTGCGTAAGCGGAATCGCGTTCCCCTATCATGCGGAGCTTGCAGGCATCGAAAGTAGGCATATAACTCAGACAGCAACAAAACAACCACCAGATGCTAACAGTAGCAGATTGAAATGCAATCGAGGGCATCCCTGCGACAACTGCACAAAGCGCGGAGATACGGCATCATGTACGTATGCTACTCCGGGAAATCGGAAGAAGAGCACAGCCAGCTCCGGTTCCTCGGCATCGCCCGATGATATGCAAAACCGCATCGACCGCCTCGAAGGACTTGTTCTCTCTCTGATGACCAATGGAGCGCAGAGCGCAGGACCTGCTGCTGCTCAAGCCGCTATTGCAAACAGTCTCAACGGTTCGAGTTCGGACCACCACTTTGACATGAGCATCGGCGCACCCGAATCAATACCTGAGGAGGATGTAGGCGAAGAAAGCGACATGGAACATGTCACAAAATCCATCGGGGTGATGAAGGTGCACAATAACCATACTATATTCGCATCAGAAGCCCATTGGTACGCCATCCTGGGAGAACTGTCAGAAGTCAAGAACTACTTCGCAGAGCACAAGAAACAATATGAAGAGCAACTTAAACGATACAAGGCGAGTCGTGTGGAAGATCGTCCCCCAGGAACAGCCTTCCTCATGGGCGGACAGAAGCCCACCTCCAAGGCTGAAATCTTGTCACAGTTTCCGCCAAAACCTACCGCCGATCTCCTAGTCTCACGCTTCTTCAATACATATGACCCCGGCATCCACATCATTCATGGTCCCTCCTTCCAGAAAGAGTATGATAGACATTGGCTACAACCAGATGAGACACCCATTGTCTGGTTAGGGTCCGTCTTTGCAATGATGTGTATCGCATTGCAGTCATACACTCGAGCTGGTGACGAGCCTCCTGAGTACCATAACAAGTCTTGGGAGATGTCAAGAGAATATGGCGATCTTACGGCACAATGTTTAATCATGGCAGACATCACACAGCCTGTTACAGGCATGATGGAGACGCTTATTTTGCACATTCACGCCGAATATGCTCGCAGCAGAGACGCAGAAGTGGGTATCATGATAAGCACGGGCATCATAGTACGATTAGCGATGCGAATGGGATTCCATCGGGATCCTGGACCATATACGGACATGTCTGTATTTCAAGGAGAAATGCGGAGACGTGTGTGGGCTGCAGTGCGCTCAATCGACCTGCTATTCTCAGCTCAGGCAGGACTACCTCCGATTGTTCGACCTCGGGATACCAACACCGAGATTCCACGCAACATCTACGATGACGAGCTTCGCGAAGACATGAAAGTTCTACCACCTTCGAGACCCGAGACAGAGGCCACTCCTACTTTGTTCTTGATCAATCGGACGAGGCTGATCTACAAGCTGGGAGAGGCTATTGAGTGTACGGATACCTTGACCTGTTCCTCTTATGAGGAAGTGATGAAGCTTGATGCAGAGGCGCGGGAGTTGCACGATAACATCTCACCACACCTCAAGATGCGAGGAATGGACGAGTCGGCACGCGATCCGTCAACTCTAATCATGCAACGCTTTACACTAGATCTGCTTTTCCTAAAGATGATATGCGTACTCCACCGAAAGTACTTGGCTTATGCAAGAGTACAATCACGTTTTGCCTACTCTAGGAAAGCTGTCATTGAGGCGTCAATGATGCTCCTCAAACACCAAGCAACCCTGCACCGGGAATGTCAAGCTGGTGGCCGGCTACGAAATGTTAAATGGTTCATTTCTTCACTCACCACAGTCGATTTCCTGCTTGCCGCAATGATCATATCGTCCGACCTCTGGCATACCACTAAGGACTCATCAAATCGCTCTTCACCGCCATCAGATGCGCTTATGTGGAGTTCGGATCGGCGTGATGAAATGTTTGAGGCTATAGAAATAGCGGTAGGCATCTGGGAGGGTCTTAAAGACCATTCAATGGAAGCATACAAAGCCCACGTGACTCTCAGCGTCATGTTGGAACAACTGAAGAAACATCGGTCAACAAAGCAGGCACCGAATGGCTTCCAGGCAGCTTCATCAGCCTACCCAGCAATGGCGCCGATGGAAGATGCCAATGTCGCACCTGAGCACTCAGCAGCAATGACACTAGGATTGCTAAGCACGGGCGGTATGACACCAAATGCAAACATGTTCGATCAGCGTTACCCAGCCGGAATGGCGAATTTGTTGAACGACCCGGCGCCTCAGCCATCAACTGGGTTGACACCGCAGTACAACCAACCAGCAAATGCACCTGCAGGGCCAGAAAATGCACCGAGCCCGTTCTCAAATCTGTTCGGAGCAAATCTCTTCCAGAACTTGGATCTCCCACCAACAGACAACATCAACTGGGTACGTTGAGCTAATGTTTGACTTATTATTCGTGTGCTAATGCCAGACAGGATGCATGGGACTCGTACATTCAGGGCCCAGGTGTGGAAGCGACTAGCAACTTCTTTCCAATGGATCTCGGCAGTATGCCTATGCAGACAGAACAAAATGTGCTGCCACAAACGGGACATGCACCTGCCGTCCAAGGAGGACGGACAAACATGTTTGGGCATGATGTATACATGGGAGTAAGTACCTACCACCAGCACACAACTATGTTTTGTTCTGATAGCTGATAGCAACAAGGCTGATACAAAGACGAGTTCCGGTGAGAGCTATGCTATGGGATTCATATCACCGAAGCAGTCCAACTAGGTGTTAACGATAGCTCTTGTATAATGTATGATGATATGGTAATGCGCACATGGACAGTTAGCATAAGCGTGCTGGATGTTGGGTTGATTTTCGCCTGGGGGCCAAAAGTAAGGTAGTCTCACTAGAACACATTCAGCTGATCAATCTTCAAAGGGGAAGTACAAGCGGATTGGAGGAGGCGCAGCAAAGTCTGTGCCCCGCGATTATAGCATCAATCAACTCAGCTCAGCTCTTCTTGCATGTTTCTTGCATATTTCTTGCATGTCATCCCGCATGACTCTCTTGCATGCCTAGCCGTACTTGATCTTTCTTCTGTATCTAACTTTGGTAACTTGATCTTTGAATCATCCCCTGCCTCTGCGCTATTTTATATCCCGATATAAAAACGAAAAGGCACGTAGCTTCCTGTCCCTTGACGCGCATCTCTGCCCCACTTCAACCTCTAGGTAGACCCTGCATTCTCAGATTGGGAACGTCATCGCATCGCGACTGTGCGTAATCCGTATTTTGTTGTCCAACTGCGCAAATTCCTAGCTTGCGCAGCCTCAGCCTTGCCGCAAAATTTGAGTCGATTGAGTATTTCGTGTCGTTACTTTTCTCACGTAATCTGTTCTTTTACCGCGCCCATCCTTCGGACCCGCCCGCAGCAGCAGCATAAGGCTGAGCCAGGTCCATTCCCTTTTCTCACCTCACCTCACTCCATCTCTACGTCCTACACTTCGCTTTTTACCGACCCTTCCAAAACTCAACGCCTATAGTCAGCCCACCATGCCGTTATCACCCCCCATCTCCCCACTCCCAACTACCGACCCCATATCCCCTGCCTCCCGTAACGGTACCTCATTTCCCCACAAGACTTCGCCCGCCGTGACCACGCAGACTCCTCTCATCGAAACGAGTACGCCAGCTATCAACGATGCGCCGGTAGAGATAGATGGCGGCGCAATTACACCCGAGGAGCTGAGGAGACGAACAACGGGGGAAGGGTTAGGTGGTGTCAGGGGGTCGATGCGTGGGGATGAGGAGGATATTGATGCCGAGTTTCTTGGGCAAGGGGAGAATGCCGGGAGGGATGCTAGGGAGGTAGGCTGGGTTTGTTTCTTTCCGAATGGCGCCAAGCTCCTACTGGAAATTGGAAGGGAAGAAGAGAGCGCGATGTAGATGCAGTGTTTTGCCAAATGATGAATCAAAGCTAACAGAAAGCCGTAGCGACGTGCTGCTATGCTAGCTTCGCGGTCAAAGGATCCGAGCGTTATTGTTGATGTACCGAAAGATCCTACAGCAGACGAGGTCGAGGCTGCGAGAAAGGCGGCGCTGCTTCCAGCACATATGAGAGGGTAGATGAGTTAAATCAAGGGCTACAAGGAGAAGTATTGAGTTGAGTAATAAGGGCATTTTGGTGGCGGGGGGAGTATCTGGGATACATGACGATATTATCAATTCTGAAAAATGATCAAGAAGCATCCAACGACCAACACGCTCCAAAACAAATCTCATCGCACTCATGTTGTGTTTTTCATAACTTCCGGGAACGCGTACGTGTGCAAGGCAATGCACAGTTTCATCGCGTGCACAGTTTCTGGGCTTTGCATATATAAACCCCCTTCCTTCTCTGCCGCTCCTCCTCCTCCTTTCCTATACCACAAAGCAAAAAAGGTAGTTTGTATCCCAAAAGAAGATAATCTCTTGGTTTATGTCTTTCTCTCCCTTGCTGCTTGTTTTTCCCAAAAATTCTCTACTAGCCCTTGAATGACCTCGAAACATGGTAAAAAAGTAAATGGACATATTTCGGATGGAGCTATTTTACAGTCTTGTATAGAATTAGTGAAAAGAAGAGTAAGACCTTGCAACACATGAACCTACGTATCTAAAAAAAAAGTAGATTCCAAGGCCCTAGGAAAAATATTAGCACTGTCTTCTAAGCTCTACCAAAAACCGTACGGCAGCATTTGTCATATTGCGCTTACTATCTCAAAAATGCTGTCCATCACATTCATGTTGTCGCTGTAAGACAGGGCTACACTTCCACATGGAGTTCTTCGCGCGGTACGTGCGGTATATATATATTTATCGCTTCCTCTGCTTCTCCAGCCACTTTATTTTCTCCAGAGCTTCCACCTTGTTTACTCTAAACTTTAAACCGAAAAAAATACATGGACGAAGAGAGGGATGGTCTCTTCTTCCAGGCTTGTTTCAAAATCCGAGCAACTACTCAACATGTCTGCCCTCTTTTCTCGACACACCCAAATCCAATGTCCCTTTCGAAATGTCTATTCACCCATAGCGTCTTTGAAATTGAGTAAAAGAATTACCCTGTTCTCTTTCTTCTTGATACGTTTGGTCCTAAAATATCGTTTTCTTCTTCGCGATGCGCGACCAGGCAACACATATTACTATTTACTTTTGAAACCAAGTCGCCCTCTATTTATCTCAAAACCCTTTGATATAGTAGATTATGGTGTCTATTGTTCTAAAAAATCACTGTAGTCAAGACAGATGTCTTCTGGCGTGGAATCTAAAATTCAATTACGGTATTTGGAAAATCTTTGTCCCGCCATGGACGAGTATATAAACCCTACCTCCCTTGTCTCTTAATCCTTTTATCAAAAGGTATCTTTTTTGTGCATTTTAAAACACTATTATAAGTACCACAATTTTTTTTCCCCCTTTACCTCCAAAATTCCATATGACGACAGCGTATGTTCTTCCCTCCAAAACATAACCTACCAACAACGAATGACTTGCGCTGGCGAGAAAGTCCTGTTCTTCTCTCTAAAAATGACAAACAAGATAGGAAGATTTTAATGCTGAGGAATTACCAAAATTTCATTCACTCATTCAATTTACGTCTGGGTTTTGTTATCGGTTTGTGCATGAAATTATGTATACCCTAAAAAAAACTACATTACAAGCGCATATATGTGTTGAGAGGAATAAAAACACTTTCATACCACTCCAGATTTGACTTTCCAACACAAAATTTGATGATTGATAAACATGCGTCTGTCTAAAATAGGGCTGTTGCATTCAACATGTCTAGGTATACCTATTCCTACAATGAAATTCTAGGGTATCCAGTCCATCGCTCAACGTGAGAGTATTCCAAAACAAACATTTTCCCCGTCGCCAGGCTCATTTCCAAGACATGATGGCATCTTCAACAATTGGTCTGATTACCTTGCGATTCGCATCAGACTTGTGTGTCCAGACCATCTGTCTAGGGGCCAACTCATCGGCCCGGTGCCAGGGAATAAAATCAATGCCTTGGTCGTTGTTCTCCAATGCCTCCTTGACGACCTCGAATAGCGAATCCGCTTGGGCCTGGTCGATGCGTACGTCATCTCTAACGACGAGAACGACTTCCCTTATTTTTTCCTTCTGGCCATCTCGGTAGTGCTTTTTGTATTTGTTGAGCGAAATGGACACGTCGACGCCGGTTTCGGCTGTCCAGGCGGCATGGATCGCGAACCAGTCTGTAGAGTGTTAGCTTGTGCAATGATGAGCGATTGCGATTAGCAAGACGTACCAAAAAGCTCTGCAAACTCCGTCTTGAGAATCTGCTCGTCCATGGAGTAAGGGACAGAGGCGAATCCTACGCTCACCGTGGGCGTGTCGGGGGAAGGTGTATCAATGATGTCGCCTTTCCAGTCGCGACGCAGCAGGTCGCGTAGACCAAGGCGATCAATATCCTTTTGGGCTTTGCTGAGGTCGTCGTCGAGGTCATCCATGACGTCGCTTAGGTCATCTTTTCTCCAATTGCTTCGCGCAAGGATGCGCTTCGACGTCTCAATGTCGGCCTTGGTAGTCTTGTCGCTCGACAAGCCACCAGAGTCAATAGCGATTGCACTGAGGACAAGTTCGAGCATCTCGTGTGCCAGGTGGTATTCTTGCGGCAACTTCTCAAGCTCGTCGAGCATTTGGCGTGCGACAAGCGTGGTACAGCTCGCGACCGTCTCGAAAACGCGCGGTTCTGCATCTGGTGCAGTTCCGCGGTCCTTGTGGTGGTCGAAGATGCTCAAGATGTTGGCCCCAGTCCACTTCCGCAACGGACTCCCATGATCAACCAGCACAATGCCCTTGAGCTTTTTGCCCAGTGTCTCCGGATCTTCAGGCAGTTCGTCCAGCGTCAGGAGATCTTCATGGCCAGGTGTCATGAGTGAATTATCCAGCGCCAGCGTGTTCTCTGGTCTCAGATCCAGCGCATGAGACGGAGTCTGCAGCAAAGCAATTGCCTTGATTGGATGCGACGTGTTCTCGGTCGAATGCCCCAGGTGGTAGGCCCAGGTCAGCGCGGCAGTCATGGAATCCAGGTCGCCGCCCTCGTTGCCCTGGACAATTGTCCACTCGGCTTCTTTTCCGGCCTGCCAGTCAATCAGGAACTGCTTCTTTGTAGCGCGACTCCATTCGCTGAAGTGGCCGACGCCGTGTGTTCTGACTGGGTTTTTTATCGACGCGTCGAGGACGGCTTGCTGGGCGTGGCCGTGCTGTGGCAGTGCAATGACGCGGCTAGCGGCCAGAATGGCTGGTACGAGGGCTCGTATCGGTTTCATAATAATATAGCGGGATGCAGTGTGACGGGGAGAGTTGATGGGGGAGCTCAAGCTCTAGGTTTCCTGCAAGTCTTCGTTGTTCAGGGCACTTGCGACAAGACATACAGATAGAGAAGGGATCCACAAGTTCCATCAGCTACGTCACTGTCAGGAGCTCGTTCAATAGCGTTCAGGCCCAGCTAGCGGGGATGCGTTTCAGCCCTATAGGCTGGCCTAGAAGCGAGTGGACTAGGCATGTTTGTTTGTTCTGACAGCGCTGTTAGAATTAAGCTTCTTATCACATCAGCTGTCAGCACGCAAATGCAAACCGGGGCTTCCTGTGTGCGTGCCCCGCATGGCCTATTGTGGCGCACTGGGGGATGATGCAATCTGCAATGTTTTGGGGAAGAGATTGAGCCCCTTCTGGGCGCGCTCTGCGATGCTGGCGGCACCCTGCGGCCCTTCCGGATCTTCTCGAGCCGTCGCACCCGGCCCAGATGCTATACTGTACTTACTATAAGATTCCAGGCCGCAATTTCTTGGTGAATAAACAAATACAATTCCAATCATCTGCCGCCTGGTCCCGACCCTAATGCGCCTTTCCCCTTCTCCGTCGAATAGCGAGTGCGCTACCGGTACTTACTGATCAGGCACTAAGCCTTTGCCGGATCCGCTGTGCGCCCACCTAGAAAGACAACAGTTCTTCCCCGACACTGCGCGCGCTCGCCATAATCAACGCTATCAGATCCCCTCACAAGTCCCGGGATAATGGACAACGCGCATGGCGACCACGGGCGTCCAGCTGCCGAGTCAAGCACTGCGACTACTGCCACGTCCGGCCCGCACACCACCACTACCACCACAACTACTACCACTTCCGGACAGGGCACTACAGTCCGCCATTTTGGGCCCGATTCAACCACCGTCACATCTCCTACCATAACCACAACAACAAGCCGACCAACCTCGTACCAACCCTCCATCGATGAACTATACGCTCAAGAGCCTTCGACGCCCGGACGAATCCGGAGCTCCTCCATTCGCATACGAAGACCTACCTCCCAACAGCAAGCACACGACGCCCAGCGGACATCCGTTCCAGACCCACCCCAAAATGTCGATGATTCCTGGCAGGCTGGCCGGCGACGAAGTAATTCCGAGCCACGCCCACCACCACAGGCCATGTTCGGGGACGATGGCCTACGACGCGAAGCAACCGCATCACACCCACCTATGCAGCCTTTGTACGAGGATATTGCAGTCGGAGCACGCTCTACGCCTTTACAAGGCCCCAGCACTATGCGAAGGGGCCTAACTAGACAATCTTCGGCCTTTGCACTGCGCCGGAACTCGAGAACCCCTAACCAGAATATGATGGGCCACAACGTTGTGGACGTGCTAGATGTCATTGGTTAGTAATTATATGGGCGCCCTGCATATGTGTACTCGACACTAACCCGCCGTCTAGATCCTGAAGTATCTGCCCTCACTACACTGAACAACGTTCAAAACTCCCTCTTCTTACCCAACTTGCCATGGCTCTACAACCGTCAACCTACCTACGATCTAGGGCAGACTACATCTGATTCTTCTTCAGATGAAGAGAGCACGACTGGGGCTGGGACTGGAGCACCGAGACGCGATGATCAAGACGAGCTCCTCGAAATGACGCAAACTGCTGAAGGAGAGACGCCAGTGCGTGGACTCCTGCCCAGGCAAAACACCATCAACTCGACACTGTCCACGCTGGACGATGGCCCCGGTCATCGCTATGCCGTGCTACCACACGGTGCTTCCCTGACCGGATGGACCGACGAAGAAAAGGAGGCTTTGGACGACCATGTGCGCCACCTGCTGCACTCTCGGCGCGCAAGGTTCAAGCGGACTATGAAGGGCTTTGGACGTTACGTGCGTAATCCACTGGGCTTCATCGTCACCCTCTACTTCTTCCTCATCACCTTCTGGGGAGCAGCTTGGGTGCTTTTCCTTATCGGCTGGATCTACGTCGGCAATCGCCAGGACTACTTTGTCGAAATCGCGGATCAGATTCTTACCGCCTTGTTCTGCGTTGTCGGTATTACCATGTTTCCCTTCCGCCTCGTCGACACTTACCACATGGCCTTTGTCGCTTACTACGCACACAAAACCTGGAGGCTGCGCAAGGAACGGGGACTGCAGGACTTGAAGGATCACAACGAACTCCCAACTATGCCTCAGTCTACGGCCTGGGAAAGCGGCGAATGCGAACGTGCGGGTGTAGAAGTACCCGTTCTTACCGCCGCTGAGCAAACTAAGCTCGAACACCACCAAGGCAAACTCGCAAAGTCACACACCTTCTACCGCCCACATGAGACTTATACTCACCACGCCTTCTCCATCCGTCTCCTCATCACCATAATCGTCCTTCTCGACTTCCACTCCATGTTCCAGTGCGCGCTTGGCGGCACAACTTGGGGAATTTATTACAAGAATAGGCCCAAGGAAGTCACCGCCATCATCCTGAGTTGCAGTCTGACATGCAACATCACCGCTGGCATCCTCATTGGCCGCGGTGACAAGCGCAGTCGCAAGAAGCTTGTCGTAGAACAGATTCTACGCCAAGAAATGACGGAAGAAGCGCTCAAGAAACTGCGCAAGGAACGTGGTATCAAGGCCAGAGGGCTCATGACAAAGAAGCAGAAGAAACAAGTGCAAAAGGAGATGGGTGAGGAGCCCAAAAATCCCCTCGACACAATTCTGCACCGCGGATAGACATGTTGGATGGATGCCGAGGCTGTCGTTCTGTTTTTTTTTATATACCCTTTTGGTGCCCCCTCGTTGGGTTGTGTGCCTTGACCTTTTTAATTGTAGCGCAAGATGTGGGGTTGCCGCTTCTTGCGCTCCTTTTGCTTACCCTCCTTGACGACCAGTCGCTCTACGCTGAGCCGCATGATCTAGTAATCACACTTGTTTCGCTGGTTATCAAAACAGAATACACATTTTCTAGAGTAGTTCTCTTCTAATATACGACATGGCACAACACAACGCAGCCAAAGCATAAATTACAACTTATGCATCAAACCCTCTTCCTACATATTGCACCATCATCCTACTCATGCAAAAACCGTGTCATGTCGTGTTGGATTTAAGCCGTTGCTATGCGGCGCTTCCTCGAGTCGAGCTGACTAGCTAGCTAACAGCAGAACTATAGTACCGGTATTCCGTAAGCTTTCCTGTCATCCATTTTATCGGATCCACATGCCATGCGTGCATGCCTTTGTTTCTTTCCCCGCGGAGGCGAAGCCCTCCCCCGGAGTCAGCACTTCCCAACACGAGAGAGGGACCCGCTGCGAAAACCTTATCCTCCCCCCCCCCACCCCTCCCCTTGCTTGCTAACGAGATTGGAATCAGGCCACCAACTCCTAGTTCCTTTGCGCGAAACACACAAAGGAAGAAGAAGAGGATACTATGTATGGGTCCAACCACAATTACGCCGCATAGGTGTAGACTCTTTTCTCCTTTCTGCTTCTGCTTCTGTCTCCTCTTTTACTGGCTTGCGCTTGCGTTTGCGCTTACACGCACTTTTCACACTTGCATTTTAAAACATTATTGTTGTACTTTAGCTACACTTTCGTCAACAAAAACTCCTCCTCCTAGCAATTCATTGAAGGAAAAATTAATCTATACAAACAAAGAAAACTAAAGCCCCATGTAGCTAGTTATGCGACGAGGACCATAACCAAAGTAAACCAAGCTAATCTAGACTAAATTAGCCCCATATACGAGGATCAAGTGTGTTCCTCCAACTCCCTCTTTGAAAAGAATTAAACTTTTGACCAAGTCCTTTGATGCTAGCTATAATTGCATCAAGTACACCGTCTATATCGGGAAATCGATGGTCTTGCTGGTCGCTGTACATAAATTAAACAAAACTAACGGTGGCAACTACCCGCATGCGCATTCGTTAATATTGGGATACGCGGGGGGGGGAGGGGAAGGGGAAGGGGGGGAAGTAAGCTGTAAGACTGATGACGATGATGAAGATGATGATCAGCGAAAGGGAGTACGGTTTCTATTACACTAACAAACCCTTTTTGTTGGCATACCAAAGCGAAAAGAGAGAAGGAAACGTCGTCTATTCTCATCATCATCACTAACAACAACTCTTGTCACACAGAATACCAAGCGGCATGTGACAGACAGCCTAGTATGTATTGATAGCTATCAAGAGCACTCTAATCGTCTCCTTCTTCGGCAGTTGCGCGCAAAAAAGAAAAAAGGGCAAGCCCATGTGTCAGAAAACCACGCGTGAACCAAAGTGTCGGGTTACAGTAGTCGTTGTTATCGGAGCGGCAGCCAACGACGGAAATGAGCTCGCCCGGAGCACAAGGCCGGGTCAACAACAAAGTGGCAAAAATGCATAAACATAGCTTAACGTGGGAAATGAGAATCAAATCGCCAAATAAGTGCGACACTCGAAACGACAACCCATTTTCTTCCTGTCCTTATATCATCGAGCCCGCTTTCTTCCAGGTCAGATGTGGAGAGGGGCCTGTGCGTCACACAGGGTACATGACTGAATACACTTTTTGTCCTAACCTTGCCTGAGGAAAGAGGCGTCCCATGCCATCTGAACCGTTGGGGGTATAAATCGACTCCGTAAAGCGCCGCCCTACACCCATATTGCTAGTTTAAAAAAAAAAGCCAAACAAATAATGCCTTAGATATCGCAAGAGGCCATGTCATGATATGTTTTAATGCGGGAATATGTCGTAAAACACAGTCGAAGATGATTAGAAGAACCCTTGTCGGTGGAATTAGCTAGTCTTACGTTTTCGACTAGAGCATGTAACCATCCGTCGGGATAGTAGCAGAAAGAGCTACGCTTGCAAGCTCTTGGTGCTGAAGGAATTTAAAGGACGATAACGCAACGAAAGTTGTGCGCGAAAAAGGCAAGACTTGACAATGGTTGTAACAACACCATTGATTCCTGGTCGCCATAAACGTGATTCGAGATAGCTAGTACCAGAATAACAAACGTGTCTATCAGCGATGCGAGTGATCATAGGATCGCATACCAGCATATTCGACACCCTGCATCGGGGTGGTATGTTGTGACCCCCACGAAGTTGGCGGTGGCGGTTGGGATTGCGCGTGCGCTTGTTGTTGATTTTGCAGCGGCGGAAGAACGTTGTTGCTAGGTGCTCGTGGTGCAGAATGGCCCTGTGCATGTCCCTGCTGTGCGAGACTAGCAGTAAAGGTTCCGTAAATGTGGGGATTGTTTGGATCCAGGTGGTGGAGAGCGGACCATAGAGCAGTTGTTTCTTGGCGTAGAGATTCAGTCTCATGGTGTGCCGCCTGCTGTGCCTGGGGCATCCGGCGAGCCGCATCTAATTCGAGTTGCAATCTGTTAAGGTCCTTACGCAAATTATGATTCGAAGTATTGATCATCTTGATATGCTCAATAGCTGGTGCCGTGTTAGAGGTGTCGATGTTGGACTGTGATGTAACTTACACTTGGTGAGTACCTCCCATTTGCTTGACTTGTTGCCTGGGGAGTTTGGGAGTATTGCGTTGAGATCATCAAACAAGTTCTTCATCTCGCTCCTACGTTTCCTTTCAGCCATCTTGTGGCTGACGCGAAGTTCGGGTGTCCGGCTGTAGCTTCCAGTTCCCGGAGGCAATGGACTGGTTTGGTCCATGCTTTGCAGACTCGTGACACTACGGTGTTGCATCGAGTGATGATGTGTGCTTGGGATATCTGTGTTGGTCAGTAAATGGGGTGTGAAAAAGTACAGGAGTGCGTGCCATCGTGTAATTGCTCTTGACCGTAGGGTAGCTTGGGCTCAGGTGTATGTATGCTACTGTTGATCGACGTAGCAAAGCTGTTTTGGCGCGAAGGGACATTTGAGCGAGTAATGCTAGACTCACCACTAGTTGATGTCTGAGCTGGCTGAGTATTGTACTCTGTCTGTGCTACTGGGACATCAAGCTGATCGGGAAAAGCCCACGGAAACCCGGGGGTCGGGGCCGAAGCCGTAGGGTCAGGCATGCCAGATACGCTCCGAGGGTTGGGGGTGATGACAGGAGCGCGTCGCGGAGGATGCTGGGCACGTGAACCACTGCGGTTTGGAGATAGAGGAGAGGTGCCATTGGGACGTGCTTCAGGGTTTGCGATACCTCGCTGCTGCTGCAAGTTTGAGACAAGCGAGACTCGTGATGGGTTCTGGCTATCGTAAGGTGACTGTGGGTGGAGGCTAAGATGGCCCATGCCAACATTGACCCGGCTGTCCACGCTGCTGCGTCGAGAGTCGAAATGAGAACCTGCGTCAATACTGAGCCGGTTGTCGAAGCCATGGTTGAGTGATGGCAGAGCATTGTTCTACTAATGTATTAGACAAGTCCACAGTAGCATGAGACGGCGAGGTACCTGGGAAGCCTGTGACAGTCCAGAAGGATACCTTGCGGACGATGGCGTATCCGGTATTGAATTGCGAGATGGCGACGAATCGTCCGAGGGGTTTAGAAGGGTACAAACCTGAAGGCCCATGTGTTGAGAAACGGTAGATGAGTCTGGGCTTCGTGTTAGAGTGAGTTGAAAAGAAATGGTCGACTGTCTACTTGCGTTTGCTTGGGGCAGCGCTCGGTGCAATAGACCAATTGCCTGAGTCGCGAACCTCGCGAGCCTCGGAATGCTGTCTGACATGCGGAGGGCTTGGTTCCGATGCTGACAGGTTGTGGGTAAGCGTCGATAAGGGCGGTAGCGACTGCTGGCCATGAGACACGTTGACAAGCGACACGCCATTGCCATGAGGCGCTCGCTGATGCGTCGCTGCTGAATCCATGACAGCAGGCTTCATGCACGTGGAAGCTGACTACGTGGTAAGGAGTCGTGTGGGGGATTGCGATACGGTAGCAAGTTGTGGTGCTGTTGTGGGCACGGGGGCTGGGTGAGAGAGCAACAGCCAATTAGGTGGCAGAAGGGTGAGGAGTGGTTCGGTTCAGGTGCAGTGGGTGCTTGAAGGGCACGTCAGTAAAGATGGGGAACAAAGACGAGAATTTGCGGGGCGTCGGAATGGCAGCGGCGTGGAGTGACGCTGTCAGAGGGATGCAGGGCGGGAAGGATGTCGAGAGCGAGGGCGGACAGGTACGGGATATGGTTCGCTCCTCCCGCAACAAGATGATGGCAGTTGGTGAAGTGGGGCACGAGCAACTTCTGCCAAGACCGAGTCAAGTCTAAGGGCAAGGACAAAGCGGCGAGGGACGCGGACTTTTACCGCAACGGCAGGCGTTGAGTGCCGTCAATTGCCAGGCAGATGCTGGCGGGCGATGATGACGGGCAGACTGGTTACAGCGGGCAGCAGCAAAACCAGACCAGACAAAAAGAAAGCAGTGCCGCCGGTGCTAATCTTTCAGAGGCCGGTGGGTACTCGTGGCCAAAGGAGACGAGGCTGCAGTAGCTGCAGTCGGCTGCAGGCACAGTAAAGCTACACTGATCAGCCCAATTGGTACACAGGTACACAGCCTCCAGATGGCGGGATCTGGGATAGACACGAGGCGGGCGTAGTCAGGACCGGATGCAGCACGCAGGCGGCAGGCGACAGGCGGCAGGCGACAGACGAGGCGTCCTGGGCGGCGCTCCAGGAAAATCGGCCTGGATGGGGGACGATTCTGAAGCTCTGAGGCTCCAGAGCTGGGTGGCAGGTGGCGTTGGCTTGTCGTCGTCGTGGTTGTCGTCGTGGTTGTGCTACACGACGAGTGAGGTCAGACTAGGCTCCCCGGAGTGAGGTGAGGCGCAAGAGGGCGGCCAATGTGCTTGGAGCTAGCAGTACTTTGTGGAGTTGCGGCCACGACTGGGGCGCATGAGGAAAAAAGACGAAGAAGAAGAAGGAGAGAGTCCAGCAGGCGTTAAGCGCACACAAGAGCCAGTGGCGACGAGATCATGTCGTGGAGAGGAATGGGGGAGAGGATCGAGTGTGGAGGGACAGCGGGCAGGCCTTGTGGGCGTTGCAGCCGGCTGAATGAGGTCAGTCGTGTGCCTTGCATAGACGGCCCCAGGCAGTTCCTTGGGGCGCACAAGAAAGCAGCGGGCAGCCGGCGGTCTGGACTTGGTGTGCGACTTTCGGAAGGGGGAAAGCAAAGACGCAAAGACGCAGAGACGCAGAGACGTTCGAGCAGCGAGGGTGCGGTTGCGTCCAGTCCCAGTCCGACTCGCGCCAGGCATGGGGGGAGCTCAGCAGCCAATTGTGGGCGGCGGCAGTGCCCAGCTTGCTGAGCCGGCCACACGTGGGAAATCGTTCAATCGAGGCCTCGTGTATCTCAGCATCCCGTTTAGCGGCGGCTAGCTGCACACTCGACCTGCCTGCCCTGCCCTGCCTGGGCGCGAACTGGTGCCCACTGTCACGACACCAGACACGCGCAGACGCAGAGGCAGATGCAGCACTGTCGAGACTGTCCGTCCGGCTGCGAGGCCCATGGACGCCCATGGACGGGCTGCATGTCGACGACTGCAGAGAGGCAGCCTCTGACCCGCGGGCGAGCATGACAGGGCCTGGCAGACGGACTTTCGCAGGGCTCCCTTTAGCCAAACCCCGTCGAGCTATCCCGCCGCGCCCGCTGTACCGCCACGAGGCCGACTAAAGTCACTAAACCCTCCACGGCTGCCACCCAACCGGCGAGAGCGCCGAGCAGCAAGCAGAGTCTGCGGGCGCTGGGGTCGGGTGGCGATCCCCTCATGGCCAGCTGTAGCGCACATGCAGCGCTGCAGCTCGCTGCCGGCATGAGGTGCAGTAGTAGCACCACCCGTCTACCCACCTAGGCCGTGCCCCATGCCAAACAAACAATCGCCAATGGCCTTTTGTGGCCTACACCATAGTGGCATAGTGCCTGTGGCCGGCGCCCCTCACCATGACGGTACCGGCCAGTGTCCACGTTGTCCGCTGCCCGCTGCCCGCTGTCCGCCAACTCCGTAGCTGCAGCCCATGTATGTATGTACACACAGACGCACACAGGAGCCCTGCCAATCATCCGGCCCGGCACCGAATAGGTGATACAAGCCCTCGCTGCCTATTTCGCATCCGTGGTAAGAGATGCACCCCTTGTTACAAGCTCCCACGCAAAGCCCGCCGCCCGTGATTGGGCCCTGGCCACCGTAGTCACTTGACCCTTACATCCAAACACTCCCACCTTGGAAGCCGTCGCCGTCATCTGCAATCTGCAATCTGCAATCAATGCACCTGATGCTTGAACCCATGGGGCCCGCGTCGATCCCCTGCTCGAGTGACACGGGGCGCCATGTGAGCACCGACATGGAAAAATCCCCAGTTGACGTACCAAAGTACCGTACGAGTTCTCATGCAGACACTGCATCGGCTTTGATGCTCTCTTCTATTCTCTTCGGTTCTGGTCGAGACACTTACGCCGTACACCGTGTGTACACCTACATGGTGACTTCCTTGATCACCATCCCAGCAGTGACAGCGTGCCTTCCTTGTTTGTCATCACGACGCGCTGCATCAGTGTCACCCTCTCGGTTCAAGCCGACCAAGATACTTTATACCACATGGCCGTGTCGCTGTCTCCTCGCATTGTACTCGACCGCATCGTACTACCACACCCATTCCCAACAACCGGGCTCATACACATAACGGCTTTGTGTCAGGTGCCAGTGCATGTTTTGTACGCACCCAGTACTCCCAGTTGAGCAACCTGGGCGGACGCGCTAGCGCCCTGGTTCTGGTACCCTCTGGTACCCACAAGAAGCGGCGTGTTGGACTCAACCACAGACGACATTAGTGGCGTTGACTGCGCTCAGACTTTTTTCCTTTCATCATGCCAGTTCGTGTTTCCATGGTTGCCCTCTGCATCCGAGATTGGGTGGCTTGCTCCAGAGCACAGCATCACTAGGTCGTAAGAGATACAACGCCCACCACACATGCCCTGCTGTGTATAGAGAGCTGCATAGGCCTACTTTTAGGGCAGTGTTGGCGTCATGTCGTCCTAGTATGATCGATTCAGGGACGCCGGCTGTCATCAATGGCTTCAAAGGACCCTGCCTTTTATTTCCGATTCCGATCCAAGCCACCAACTTTTGCCTGCAGCATCGAAGGTGTATCCCTCCAGTCGCACACGCGCAACACGTTATCACTGTGTCAATTCCACCCAAGACAGGCGTCGAATTGCGACGTCGTACGCCGACGCGTCAACCTGCCAGCAGCTGGTACCCGTCCATACGTGCAACTGTTGGGCGCTGACAGTGTGACACATGCAGTCCACTCTTCCAGGCAGGTCGTTAGGCGCGGAGAGGTGCTTAAAAAGGAACACCAGTCGGCAGACCTCCCGTCGCTCCTCCGTAATGCATCACCACCAGACGTTCCGGTGACATGTCTCGAACATCTCAACCTTATCGGGCTCGTTGCCGATCGGAGCTGGTGAGCCATATGGGGGTGCCTGGTGCAGTGAGACAAGTGCCCGCCTAGGCCTGTACCCTGTCCCCGTACGGATTATGCTTGCTCGTAGTAACATGAAAGGCGACATATGTATACCTGTACTTGACGGAACCGAATCGCTTCTACAGTACATAGGTGTACACCGTGTAGAGCCCCGACTCGGGAATGGAGTAACACGAAGATCCAGCGGGCCATAGGTGTAGGAGTAGTGCGCAGAGCCTGGTTGCCGAGCGGAGACTTATGTCAATGTGGTACGACGACCAAAGTAGACTCCCTCTTCCAGACTGCTTTGGGACAGTTTGGATGCGTGGATGACATGTTTTGCCGTCACGCTCGCCTCACCCTTCCAACACGAGGAAAGCGACACGCAATCGCCTTTGACGGGTCTGACTCGCAAACCCGGCTGCGTGGAACGCTACAAAGCGTAGTCGGAAAGTCTTTCACAGACAGCCTGCAGCATAGCAATCGGGCCGTTGTTCCAAGATTGGTGGTTGAGTGCGCCTGCCTGATTGAGCGTCGCTAAGGCCGTGTGCGAATAACACCGCGGATCATCTCACGTGAAGATCGTATCGGCGGGACCAGGGCCACTTGGCGACGTGCCTGCGGGCTGCGGGGCAAAACGAGGCCTTGGTCCGCAACACGAAATCTACGCGCGAATTGGAAACAGGCGACATGAGGACTGCTGAAACACACCAAGGCGACGAGGCACTCCCGCAGCACACACTACCACAGCAGTCCGTCTTTCCCTTTCTCCAGCTTCCGCGGGAACTCCGCGATCAAGTATGCGCCTATATACCTCGCCACAAGGCTGCTACCAGAGCGCTGACTGTCGTGTAGATATACGACTATGCTTTTGCCGTTCAAGACCACCATGGCCAGCGCCCTATTGAGCGGCGTAACTTGAAGTACTTCAAGCCTAGCGCCGCTTCTATCCTGCTCGTGATCCGGCACGATTATTTCCTGCTCAATCGCCAAGTCGCCCGCGAAGCCCTCGAGGTTCTGTTCAAATACCACACCGTCTTCCTCAGCAGCGGCCCCTTTGTCCTCAAAGCGCTGCTCGAAAGGATTGAAGAGCCAAATGGACCCGGCAGGCAATGGCTGAAATGGCTGCGCGACATCGAACTAGACTGGGTGACATTCCCGTCCCTCCAGCACTATCCGCCAGAAAACAATGATTGGAGAGTTGATCCCCACTGGGTGCATGATACGGTCGATGTCGATGTCGATTATATACGAGGCGCACACTACAACGGGCACTACGACGAATATGACCATGAAGGCGTCCATTATGAAGACAACTACTACGACCCTTCCAACACATCACTCTACCCTTCATTCCACCCACCCACTACGGCTACAGCGCAAAACGCAAATGACCCTTTCGGCTTCGCAACCCACTACCCTTTCGTAGACCCTACTCGTGACCCTGTCCGCGAAGCTTCGGTAGCAGACATATCGTCCAAGCTCGACCTCCTCGTATCCCAAGAAGTCACACCCTTGTTCGCGTACTTTGCATCTCCCACTTTCAATCTCCGCAGCATCACCCTCCCTCTCGCTTTCATATCACGCGAATCACACTACCAGCGAAGCGCCTCCCGCCCGGGCTATGCACTCCCGCTCAAAATCCGCTACTGGGTCCAAGTCTGTGTTCATGCGCTTCACATGCTCATCTCTCCTACGAAGGATAGTTCAGCGACACCGCCACTGGCCGAGGTAAGAATAAAGTACGCGCCAGCAGATATCTGGGCGAGCATGGAACCCGCGGATGATCTGCGCCGCATGGAGACTGCAGGCGTCTGGTTCGACGATGACGACGATGACGACGATGACGCTGATGCTGAAGGTGATGACAGAGTAGGTGAGGGCGAAGCCTTTCGCGCAATATGGCATAGTATGCATGCAAGTTTATCGCAGCAGCGGCGCGAGACCCTAGGGCCCCATTTCGGCCTCTGTGCAAAAGTCAACTTTCTACCCTGGGACGGCAACATGGATAGTGGGCGGCTAGGAGATGAGCTTGAGGTACTATTTCGCAGGGACACGGGGTCTTGATAATCCCAAGCATGGCTTAAAGTTAAGAGAGACAGAGAGAAAGAGAGAGAGAGAAAGAGAGAGAGAGAGAGAGAGAGAGAGAGAGAGAG
>KE747809.1:1542634-1639030 GCA_000465215.2 Pyrenophora seminiperda CCB06
GAGAGAGAGAAAGAGAGAGAGATACATGTCAATTGTTCTACAAGTTATGATTCTGACTATTCCTGGTGTATAACAAGCTCTCCTCCCATCATCCGTTGTTGCTACTGATTGATGCAGACCAAGCCTCCCACGAAGATTTCTAGAAGTCAAAAAAGTAAGACAAAGTAGAAGAAGAAAGTCGGCTAGTTGTACAAGATGTAGTGTGGAAGAAGGAGAAGAGACGTTGAGAGATGGTCCCCCTTCGTTCAAAAGACAGGCGAAATCCCGTCACTAGCGCATTCGTCGCTCATCCTATACAAAAGGGAAAAGCGGGCCTGGCCTATGTCTCGAGATGGAAGAAGGGGAAAAGTGCAAGGGACAAGAAATCTAAAAGTCCCAGAAAGACTTCTCGGCGCCTTTCTTGCCGCCCATACCGTCACCCTCAGTCTTGATACCCTGTCTTGCACCCGTGTTCTTGTTCTCCTTCTTTGCGGGGCTCTCCTCGAACAGCGACCATGCGGCTTCGGTGCCCTTGCGTCCACCCATGCCGTTGCCAGCAATGTTGATACCGCGGTTCTCGGGCGAGTCTTGGTGCGTGCCCCAGTGCGTCTTCATGGAGTTGCGAGTCTGTGTGGCTGCCGGGCCGTTCTTGCCTGCGCCGGGACTGTTGTCGGTCATGTCGAACTGGGCGGCAAAGTCCTTTGAGCGGTTCTTGTTGACGGCGGTTGTGACATCGTTCAAGGCGCTCTTTACGTCGCCCTTTGAGGCGTGGTCGTCGGCGTCATTGGTCGTGTTGTTGACATGGTCTTCGTAGAGGCCTTGACCCCTGTTACTGCGGCCACCCTTTGTGGGATGCTGACGCTGAGACTCGGGTGTGCCGTCATCGACAAAGTCAAAGTGTGCGTCAGAGTCGGGGCGCGCCTTGTGGACTATGGGGCGGCGAACAGGCGAAACATCATCCTGCGGTAACAACATGTTAGCGTGTAATTCATCGAGCACATTCAGAGATGGGAGAGCAGCCTCGGTCTCTGGTTGATGGAAAGGACTAACCTCGTCATCGCTCCAGCCAAAGTGTCTAGCGGCCTGGGGGTGTGTCTTGGGCTTGGACTTGTTGGGCGTCGCAAAGTCGTCAAAGTCCCAATGCGCGTCGTTTCGGTTGCGGTGTTGGTCGTGCCTGGTTGGGCGCGAAGTGTCACGTACCTTTGGAGTCTCCTCACCCTCGCCAAATGTGAAGTGGTCGTACTTCTTCGAGCTGGTCTTGATGCTTACGGGCACGCGATCGGCCGGGTCATCTTCTTCCTCAAACAAGCGGTTGTTCTTGAAGTTCTTTCCGCTGCCTGCCTTGACCGGAATCCTCTCCTGCGGCGAGGGCGAGGGCGAGCCACCGTCAGCGCCGGCGAATAGCTCCGAATACTCGCGTGGAGGAGGCTTCGCAGACAGTGAGCGCGGCACCGAAGGCTGCGACGAAGAGCGAGAGACGCGGTCCTCGTCGTCCTCGTCAATGTCGCGAGGCTGGAACAGCGACAGCGAAGCGTGCGGGTCGTTCATGGCATTGTTGGTCGACCGCCTTGAGCGCGAGGAGATGGACACCTCATCGACGCCTCGCGAGGCTGCCGTCGACGGACGTGAAGGCGATGCTTCCGGCTGATTAGCCGCAGCAGCAGCGGCATTGGATGCAATCAGGCGGATCTGTTCGCTGCCATCGCGGATAGGCCAATTGCGCGAGCGCGCGCCGATGACGTCGATCTGCTTGAGGAGCGAGCCTTGGTCCCAGTATTGGCGGATCTGTGTGATTTTCCCAGCCCTGTCGAAACGGACCATGTGCACCTGTCAGTGTCAGTAAACGGCGCCTACAATAACTAGGCAAACTATATTCACCATTGCAAACGTCACCGTTCGGTCCGTGACGAAGTTGTCATCCAGGCCAGGCAGGTATGCGCCGCCGCCGTTGCTGAATTCGATTGTTGTCTCTACATCAACGCTGAGGCCGTGGTTGCCCTCGATGGCGTCCAAGATCTTCTGCTTCGTCTTCTTGAGCAGCTTCTCCTGGACAGCCAAATGCTTGATGATTGCTGTCGCATCATTGATGCTGGTCGTGGTCGAGACGTAGTGCAGCGTGGCATGGTCGGCCAGCGCGCCCGTGGACGGCGTCGCCAGAAACCTCGAATACGTGTCGCGGAGCGTCATGGCGCCGTGTGTATTAGCTGTTTTATGCTAATAGCTGTGGTGCGTAGGGATACTGGTCGCGAATGTAGTGGGTAAAGCGGGGTGTTGATGGTTGGGTCGATTGCAGCTGTCGGGCGTAAACAAAATAGTTCGCGTGTGCGCGTCCAACTATTTTCCCAACGCGGTTGGGAAGGTGAAAGGGGAGATCATAACACTGATGTCGGCAGCCTCCCGCAGGAACCCCCGGCCTCTCATCAGAAGTGTCTGGTTGTTGACGCAGGGGCATTGCCGCTGTTGCAGACATGCCCCACCTTGATCAGCCACCAGACTGGAGCCGCGCTGCGGAGACCAACGCGAGGACACTGTCATGCAGCTTGCTAACGGCAACGCTCCCGAGATCGACTTTGACGCCTGTACATATTGCGCTTCATCCTCTCAACTTCCAACCGAAGTATCGTCTTACATAGCTGACGCTCATTTGGCTAACCCCTGTCGTCAACAATGGCGTGTTTCACAATTTCCTCCAACGGGCCGTCAGGCACTGGACGCATTATCTTTCGCTTCCCTTCCAGCAGCACCGGAAATAACTGCTAAATGCGGCTTCAGGCAGGACATTGTAGCGCCGCGGTTGGAAAGCCCATGGATTTGCATGCGGCGGTGCTGTGTAGTAAACGTAGTGGCTTACAATGCCCCATACTGTAGGTAACACGTCCAAGATGGGCTTACTCCCCCTCTGGTGGGCGTAAAACTGTGCATGGGATTCTCACGGATTTACGTACGATAAATAGGGCGATGCACACAACAGCGTCTGATATCATCCTCGTCAAGATTTATTTCAACTTCTGTAAAGCGAATAAAACTAGCAGAGCCGACTCCGTACCTCTCAGTCCGTTCATCAACAATTTTATACTTACACTCAAAATGGTCAAGATAGGCTTACATAACACCTTTTCCCGGAAGAAAAAGGGAAACAGCCGTTCAGACCCGCACATGGACAATGTTGGATTGCTCGATGATCTCCTGCTGAACGCCATGCCACTTACTCGAGAGGCTTAGCAGAAATTCCGGTACAACAGATTTACACAGAGACCGCTCTTGTTTCATTCACTTGCACTAACGAGTTTTGGTACTTTGACAACTGTGCCTTGCACTTAATGGAAAGAAGAATGAGGTCCATACAATTGCGTTCCATTGCTAAGGGTCTTTTCTCAGTTCGTGCAAAAGTGGCCAACCCGTCAAGGTTTGAAGACTTTGATATAGAGCGATATGAAAACTTGGGGCGGCTGAAAGGATTACAACTTATCCAAGTCTCGATCTACTTTTGGACCTACGACACCTATCATACAGCGCTAGGTGCTCAACTTGTGCCAGAATAGATATATAATGGTAAACTTCAACGGATCAGGTAGTCTTTGGCGGCAAGGACCAAAGCCTAGGCACCGGTGGGCATCAAACTAGTTTTCCAAGATGGAAGGAAGCAGCCAAATGAGTGGGCGAAGGAGGACCTGGAGAGACGAAAGGAAGTTCATAGGATATGATGATCGGTGATTCTGAAAGCTAAAATTGCAAGCGGTAGGTTTGTCACAAGTAAGCACTTTGTGAACCAACATCTTACAAAAACAAAACTATCTCATTCACAGTTACTCCGTACCTGGCGACACGAGGTAAGCAGCGGGAAGATTACACCCTAAACAAAATTACTCGAGCGGAGTTCGCGTTCACTATCCCTGTCTAGTTTGTTTCACCCCCATGATTCGTACATCCTCATTTGCGGACAACGGTGTAAGATGTGGCACGCACATGTGGATTTGAGCAGTCCTGCTCATGTACGCAAGGACTCTAGTGTGATATAGATGGCTTTGAGCTTTTAGATGTGCAACAGGCGACATGGGGAAAGGCACCTAAAATACGACGGCGTCGACTTTAAAAAAAAACACCCGCCATTGAAAATATCCGTTACTTTCTTGTCCACTGAAGCACACCAAGAGAAAGACAAAAACACTGATTAGAAAACCGAATCATGTTCGCCAAATACACCATTCCGGCGTTCTTCACCCTCCTAACAACCATAACCGCAACCCTCGACCCAGCAACCTCCCACACAAACGGCAGTTACCCCTCCGCCCCCAACTGCGCCCGTACGTCTTCTCCATCCCTCTCAGATAATATCCCTTCTCTCTTCTAACATTTCACCCAGCCATCAAAACCAGCAAAGCCATCCAAGCTGCAGAATGCAGCCACAACACGCGCACCGCCGCCCAAACCTTTGCCGTCTTCACCCAAGACCACAAATATGATAGCTCCCACGGCGCCCCCTACGGAACCTGTGAAGCGTACAACTGCGCGCCTGGAACGGCCATGAAAGCCAAGCAGGAAATTTGGACCTTCTTCTGGGATAAGGCCGGTGTGAAGGGGTCGGAGAGTGGAGAAGGGATGGGATGTATCAAGAGTCCAGTTGATGGAAAGTGTGGGTGTGAGAATTCTGATGGGCAGTTTATTGTTGGGGGGTCGACATGTAAGTAGGGAGTGGGAGGGGAGATTGGAGGCACTCGAGGGAAATTCTTTTTGTAAGTAGATGGGCGTGTTCGTTGTATATATTAGGTTTAGGGCGAATGAAGGCCTCGCGTCGACGATGATTATCTGCGCTTATAAATAGAGAATCGTTAGGATTAGGGCGTGGCCATTGAAGTCGTAATAAATCGACTGTTGTGCGGCAACCAGGACCTGCCAAGGTCATCACTAATATTATGATGTGATCGTCGGGTAGCGAAGGCATACTTTCACCGTATAATATCTATCATTATCATTGAAACATCATTACCGCACTGCGTAGCGAGACAATGATATCCCGTGTGCCGTACCTGGGAGCTTAGTATAGCCTGGAAGTACTCACACTGTCTTAACACCCTCGTAGTACTCCTATTTTAATGTTGTATGCGGCAGACACAGGCATGATCTATCCATGTACCAATCTGGCTACAACTGTGTACCTTCGGATGCAAGCTTTCTAGCAAAATCTTTCCTTACTAACATTACTGTATTGTCAGCAATTTCGAATATCATTACACGTTACATTTGATTTAATGAGTGTCATTACTGTATAATGTGAACACCAGCAAGACCAGTACCTAACAATCTCGCCCTCCCCCCACCCGGCTGTGTTCAGGTGCTCCATGAGAGCCTTCCCTTTCAGGCGGCTGGAACTCAATGAAGCCCTTCATTCAAGCCAGGGTGAAGGGAGTCGCCTAGATGAAAACAGAAAACAACCCCCAAACCCCCACACTCAAAACTCAAGCCCCCAAAAATTCCAAAAACTCATAACTCATAACAAACAACAGAAAACTCAAACTCGAAACAGAAAACTTCAAGACAAAAAGCTCAATAGCTAAAAAGCGCAAAACAACAAACAACAAACGAGGGGGTATCAAACGCCGAATAAACATGCTGGGTAATCATTTCCGTCTAAGGGCGCTACCTGGGGCGGGCGCTACGAGCAGCGGGCTTGCGGACGTTGGCGGCATCAGTCTTTGGCGACAAAACATGAGCGGTAGCATCAGCAGGCTTGGTGCGGGAGGCAGCACGGGTTGACCGGACAGTGGCGGTAGGTGCAGCAGGCTTCTGGGCAATAGTCCTTGCGCGCTTCTTGGGTACTGGAAGGTCTGTATTCTCCTTGTCCTCCCCAGCCTTGTCTTCCCCAGATGTTTCGTCGCTGCCGCGCTTCTTGGCCCGGGTGTTCTTAGTGGGTTTTGCATACGCGGGGATTGCTTTGACTGTAGGTTTGACGCGTTCCTCTTGAGCGGATGCAGGCCCTGAGGAGGAACTTGTGACAGCTTTGGTTGGAGCGGCACGTGTCTTGCGCGTGGCAGTTGCTTTCGTAGCAGTGGTAGTAGTAGTTGATTTTGTGGAAGTAGTAGTTGATTTTGTGGAAGTAGCAGTTGATTTTGTGGTAGTGGTACTTGCTTTCGTGGCAGTGGCAGTTGCTTTCTTGGTGGGCATAGGCTTTGCGGGAGCAGATGCTTTGAGAAGTTCTTCCAGTGTGGTTTGGCGCGTCACGACTGGGACGCGGTTGACACGTCGCTCAAGACGCGACTGCATGCTGGCAGCCTGCGCGTTGCACATGGCTCGCAACTTCTCTATCCGCGCCTCTATCTCCAGTCGGGTGTTTTGAATCATGCTCATTTTGATATCGGCTGTGATACCGTCGGTCATATTGTTCATCATCGCGTTGCTACAGCAAAAGACGCGAAATCAATGGTGACGTGGCGTTTGAGGGCGGTTAAGTTTGAGAAGCGGATTGACCTGACCGATTGGGACGTTTGCAGAGGGCTCTGGATAATCCTAAGCACCTTCGTAGCAGTTGAAGAGCAATTCTGAGCAGTTTGGTGTTGTTGCGGGACGTTGGGGTCGCAGCTTCTGGTTGTCGAGTGGGATGTAGGAAGAAGGAAGTTGGGAAGGCCAGGCGACAGTTGTTGTGCCAGCGCCAAGAGCGTTCCGTCAGTGCACGCCATTACCTCAGCACACTCTGCACTTACCATTGTAGAACTAGCCAGTGCACTGAGTCTCAGGTGGCGATATTACTATAGTATATCGTATTCTGAACGTCAAGTTTCTCAAGAATTTCAGCACAACTGAAGGAGTAATTCTCACGTAAACAGCTCGCGAGTCAGTCTTCGCGTGTTTACAGACACAATCTGAGTCATTTCTTACATGCCGAGGCGCACGGCCTCCCGTCGCTCTCACGTAGCTCACGTGATCTCGGTGTTTCGACCACCAGCCTCCGTCCTCCGCTGCGGCGACCTGAGCTCAGCATCATAAGGTTACCGTCGATCTACACCTACTCCGAAACCACCTCATCCCCCGCACAACTCACTTCAAGATGGTATTGGAAGCTTCTATGATAGTGTATGTTTTCCATCACTCATTCTTCTATCTGTGCTAACTACTGCAGCGTTGACAACAGCGAAGCCAGTCGAAATGGCGATTATGTACCTTCACGGTGGGAAGCACAACAGGATGCCGTGAACATGATCTTCTCTGCAAAGACTGGTGCAAATCCAGAGTCGTCCGTCGGTCTGATGAGCATGGGCGGCAACACGCCAGAGATCCTCACAACCCTGACAACGGACATTGGCAAGGTGTTGGATGGTCTGCACAGAACGAAGATAAAGGGCAGCTCACACTTCGTGACTGGCATCAATGTGGCGGCTGTAGGCTACTAGCTACCTCATAAAAGACACAGAAGCTAATCAAACTGCACAGCTGGCTCTCAAACACAGACAGAATAAGTCACAGAAGCAGCGCATAGTTATATTCAACTGCAGTCCCATCGAGGAGGACGAGAAGAACCTAGTGAAGCTCGCGAAGAAGATGAAGAAGAGTGGTATTAGCATCGACATCATCGCATTTGGTGAACTCAGCGACGACACTACACGGAAACTTCAGGCTTTCAGCGAGAACGTACAGAGCGCCGAAGGGTCCTACTTGGCTACCATCCCACCCAGCGCGAACCTCCTCAGCGATTCCTTGATTACAACACCCATAGTCGGAGGCGAAGGAGCGTCCGGCGGTGGCGGCGATAGCGGTTCTGGAGGAGGTGGCGGTGGCCCATCGGGCGGCAATGACTTCGAGTTCGGCGTTGACCCTTCCGTCGATCCGGAGCTCGCATTGGCATTACGAATGTCTTACGAGGAAGAAAAGGCACGACAGGAAAAGGACAAGAAGGCAAAGGAGGCTGCCGAGGGCAAATCGGAGCTTGAACCAGTCGCTGAAGGCGATGAGAAGCAGCCGCTGCTGGATGATCAAGGGCAGCCTAGCGGAAGTGGCAGCAAAGACAAGAAGAAGGATGACGATCCAGATAAGATGGACACAGCATGAGCTGGCACAGGTATTACTGCGTGTGATGTGGTAGAGCATTCACGGCGTCTAGTGTATGAATAGAGCTGACATGCCACATATGGCACGGATGCACGAACAAGCATTAATGTAGACTGATTTCTGCATGCTAGCTGATGCTGTTGTTTTTGCTGCCCTCTACTAAATCGGCCACCATTTATGGGTGAGGTACCAACCCTGAATGCTGACAGCTACATCTCTAAACTCGGAACCTCGAAGCCAGGCCTTCCATCGCCTATCACCTCCGCTGCAACACGATTTTGTAGTATTTGGCAGCATGCTATTCTTCGTCAATGGCACTCCGGTGATAAACATCCTATCGGGAAAATCCTTCCATCAGATGGATCAGATCACCATCCGCTTGGTGATTACTGTTTTGGAACCACACTCGTGCTTCACATGTTGTCTTCACCCCCTCACCTTCACGAATCCGTCCAGCCCTCGGTCAAACTTCTCGCATCGAACCGGCATCTCTACGGTATAGAACGGGTTCTTCATCACATAGTCGGCATACAACTCGTATATCTTCTTCATCATTGTGTCCACGTTCGGCTGCTGCGGCTCAGTGAATAGCAGGAACTTGACTCCTGTTTGTGTCTGGAAGCATTGTATGCGAAAGTGCGAGCTCTCGAGGACTTCGATACCGGTGGCGCGCACGGGGAAGGGCTGGAGGTTTGGGGTGGCAGTGGAGGAAGGGGGCGCGCGGATGGGTGGAATGGGTGAGAGCTGGGCGGTAATAGCGTGCATTCTGGTGCCTCAGTCAGAGTTTGGCGCTTGCAGACGTGGGCTATGGGCCTAGTACCCATGAAATGATCCGGCGAGCATAAGGTAGTCGTTGCTGGTAAGCTTGCTCATGCCCGTGTGAAACTCGCGGTTGTAAATGAGACCGCCAGATTTGCTGATTATGAAGAGCGCAAACACGACCCTAAGCTGGTTAGTAGCTCGTATCAAACATTATTCAGAACTAGATCACACACATATTGCCGGGTTTGATCGTGGTTACGTGTACGTGGTGTCGCGGACGTTGGAAGCGGTGACGGATTCTGCCCCTCCACATGCACCGGCATGCACGTCTCAAGCAAACCCATGTTGCCTTGACAGCTCAACGATAGCTTGCAACGCCCTTCACCTCTGCCGGCTGGATCCTGCGGTCACTCCCACGGCTATTCATTTCCATTTGTAGCGCAACTCACCCAGCTCTCTTACTTGTCCGTTTTAATCCGATTTGCTTCCAACCCCGCGAACCCTACCAAGTAGTGTCGCACGCGGATCGCTCGCCCACCACGGACGCACCACCAGCTAGGCAACATTCGCGACACCATGTCGAATCAGTCCATTCTTAGAATCACCCGAGAACTAGGTGAGATCCAGCGTGGATCGGATCTTTCCCTAGCCGTTGCTTGCCGTGATATCGACGTGCGCCATGTACGAGCGCTGATTATTGGCCCACCCGATACCCCTTATGAGTTCGGCTTCTTCGAATTTGCTGTCAAGTTCACCAAAGACTACCCTACCAAAGCACCTGGTGTCACGGCAATCACCACAAATGGTGGGCGCACGCGCTTTAACCCTAACATCTATGCAGCTGGCAAGGTGTGCCTGTCAATTCTCGGGTGAGTACCGAACAAACACTGCAGTTTAACCATCTTTATTGATCAAGCGAAGTACATGGCGTGGCGAGCGTGGCGAAGAGTGGTCTTCTGCACAAGGACTTGAATCCATCCTCATCTCCATCCAGAGCCTCATGTCCGGCAACCCGTACGAGAATGAGCCAGGCTTCGAAGACGCAAATTCAGACTACGACAAGAAGAACCAGGAGGCATATGTAGACAAGATTCGCCATGAGTCTCTGCGCATCTCCGTCATCGAGCGGCTCGAGGAGTACCTGGGCATCAATCGGGAGAGGCCTGGCGTGACCGTCTACAATGCCGAGGAGGACTACCAGGCCAGCAGGGAAGACGCGCCTTTTGAGCCCTTCAAGGACCTCTGCAAGCGCCGTTTCTTGTGGTACTACCAGTCCTACCTGGCTCGAATCGACGAGGCAGCAAAGAAGAACAAGGACGGAGACAAGTTCGAGAAGATGCCGTTCGAAGGTCCCGGCAACGCGATGGAGGGCACCTTCAATTACACAAGTCTACGAGAGCGTCTCGTAAACGTGTTTGAGACTCTCAACCAGGAGATGGAGGCTTGGGCTGCAGAGGGCATGTTGGCTGTTCGAAAAGAGATGAGCATTGCCAACAATCTCCAGCGACAGTACGAGCAGATCATTGAGAACTACAAGAAGCAAGACGCTATCACTCTTGATCTCGATCTTGTGGACAAGAACCCATTCGTGTGGCAACTGGTTCTGTTTGGAAGACCCATGACGAACCTCGACGGTGGCATGTTCAGAATTAGGCTATATATCAGCCCCAAGTTCCCCGATGTACTGCCTCGCGTTAGGTTTGAGGATCCTGTCTTGTACCATCATCGCGTGTCACCTGACGGCATACTCTGCTATGACGCCGCTCGCAAAGATGATATGCGCTCACATATTGAGGCCATCATCGCCGCGATCGAAGATGAGTCCCCTGCATATGATCCACGTACTCTGGTCAACCCCGAGGCCGCAAAGCTCTTCTGGGGTACACCGGATGAGAAAAAAATGTACAACCGTCGCTTGAGGCGCTCCGCGCAAGATAGTGCCGAGTAAGTCTAGGTCCCTATCCTCTGGGATGCTTACTGACCAAGAAGAAACTGCTTCTAGCAAGAACGCGAAGGTAGGGCGATGATACAACGGCCGATCGCATCAGTTATGAAATTACATGATACCCCAAGCCCGGCCAGGGCTTGCATTAAACGGCGTTTCCGGACTATGAGAATAGGCGAGCAGTGATTCATGGCATGGCGTTAGTCGTTACCGACAGAAAATTAATCAGGGCACAGTAAGGTTTGCATTGGAGGAGCGAATATTAGCAAAAATCGAATGCATTTGCATGCTACTAGTAATATGACTGGTTCGTCTGCGAGAGCATTCAGCCGTCCAACATGTCTAGCAACAGCTTGAACTTTTAGTTAGTATTGAGTATTATATGTATTCATCGGGATAAGCGCGGTGGCCTTTCTACATACAGGCTTTTCGTACCGGTGCAGCAGTAGGACCCTGAGTGACATGCGGGGGTTACCGTAGGCCGGGTTGCCCCAGGCCAGGGGCGGAAATTGATCTGCCGAGCTCTCTCCGCAAAACAGATGCGTAGTTGTCGCATCAACAATTGCACTACACGCCCACGGTTCATAATGTCGCGGCCCGAATCAATACAATCACTAGGAAAGGTGATCGTGGTCGGTGGATGCGGCTTCTTGGGTAGCCATATTGTCAGCTTCATCGTCAAGCGTCACCCTCAGACACAAATCGCAGTTATCGATCTACGAACGACCTCGAATCGCCATGCCAGCCCGACTGTCTCCTACCATGATGGCGACATCACCGATGAAGCGGCAATGAAGTCGATCTTCTCCCAAGTCAAGCCTGATGCTGTGATTCACACTGCTTCTCCCCATTTCGATCTGAAGCCCGAGATTCACACCAAGGTCAACATAGGAGGCACCAAGGTCCTGCTGAAAGCTGCGCAGGAATCTGGGGTCAAGGCATTCGTGTACACAAGCTCAGCAAGTGTCATTCTTGACCCTTCAGTTGAGCTTATCAATGCGGACGAGAGGTGGCCGCTTGTCACGGGCGACGACCAGCCCGAGTATTACACAACTACAAAGGTAACTTTACTCTGCCGTTACTCTGTTGCTGCGTTAACCAGTACTCTAGGCATATGCGGAGACAGCTGTGCTCGAAGCCAATCGCAAGCCTGAGAACTTCCTGACTTGCGCCATTCGGCCTGCAGGCATCTTCGGCGAGGGCGATGTGCAATTGCTCCCCAAGATTGTTGGCGCGTGCCGCAAGGGACAGAGCAAGTTCCAGGTCGGCCCCAACACCAACATGTTTGACTTTACCTACGTCGAGAATGTTGCGCATGGCCATGTCCTCGGTGTGCTTGCACTCCTCCAGACCCACAAGGCCCTGCCCAGTATTCCGCTAGATCACGAGCGCGTCGATGGCGAAGCCTTCTTCATCACCAACGGCGAGCCTGTATACTTCTGGGACTTTGCGCGCGCGGTATGGCACGAGGCAGGCGATCGGCTACCTTTGAGCAGTGTATGGCATCTCAGCGCCGACGTGGCCTGGACGATTGGAGCGATTCTCGAGAACGTCTTTTGGTTGCTCGGGAAGAAGCCAAATTTGACTAGGGCACAAGTCAAATACAGCAGCATGTCAAAATATCACAGCATCTCCAAGGCGAAACAGCGATTGGGCTATGAACCACTTGTTGGTCTAGAGGAGGGTATCAAGAGGGGTGTAGGATATATTGTGGAGCAGGAGAAGAAGAATAGCGAGAAGAAGGGCCAGTAGACCTAACTTCTCAGCGTCTCTGGGGCTGAATACTTAGCAGAGGGCCTTTTATACGTGTGCAATCTCTGTAGATAATACATAATTATATTCGACACGACAAGGAAGATTTCCTGTTGTTCGGTAGATAGTAAGCCTGTACATATGGCATATTGTTATCAGCCCGGATGCGGTTAGAATCTCCCAGGCAGACCCACCCCGGCTAGGTAAGTCTACTTCATGACGCGCGCGAGCAACTTCCTAACTTTCTCACGCACCCCGCGCTCGCCCCGCCAACATGGCGTGCAATCACGAAGTATGTCGCGCCCGCTACTTCCCGAGTCAGCGTACGAAGCTCTTGGGCTCTCCCCTCAAGCGATTAAAGACCTGATGAATCCCAAGCCTGTGCCCGAGCCCCCTCCTGAGATCCACGCACCGAACCTCCTCCAGAGCGACGAGGACAATGCGCGACCCATGTTGCCCAACGAAACGTCTATAACCCTGTACGCCGAACTGCTGTTGCACATACGCACTGTCACGCTCTTTGCATCGCTGCGCGCCAACAATTCCAGGCAGACGGATGCAAAGCTCTCAGCTGATGGATCCTTCATCACCGTGTCGCATGAGGGCGAGTCGGCGACGATACGCCTACCTATCAACGTCAAGGGCGGCGGAGACGCCGCACTCGAACTGCCCTCACAGCCACCTAACAAAGAGTTGACGCTGCGTTTGCAAGTGGAGGAGCAAGAAGGAAGCGATCTCCTGGGGGCACTGCGACGCCAGGACCGCCAGGCCAACATTGTACCCTGGGACGGCGCTTCACTCAACGACGCAAAAGACGTAGAGATTGTGTGCAAGAGCTGCCAAAGCCTTCTTGTGCCGAAAGGAAAGGTTCAGCAATGGAGAGACTTGCCGAATGAGAATTGGGCTGAGATGATGGACTTCTGGCACTGTCACAAGCCCGACGAGCATCACTTGCACGATCATACACATGAGCATGCCGTCGGCCAAAAAGGCTATGCAGCCGGCAATCGATTACAGGCTGCGCAAGGTATAGGTTTCGTAGACCTGGCCAGTTTCCTCTTAGTAGAGGCGGACTGCGAGGGTGCACAGGTAAGCTGTACTTTCATCATATCCGCTAGTACTATTTGCGCATTGCTGCCACTTTGTACACATCAATCTTGGGCGTCAAGAAGGCGATATGGCCCTTTCCATGGCATTATCGTCGATACAACCGCCCTAAAGTAACAAGCCACATACGTTTTCTCGGCTCCAGATGTATCCTCTTCCTCAGGTAGATGGGTTGCTGGTGCTGTTGAGGTAGCGGCCTGGTATTCTGTCTGTCTTTTACCCTGAAACCATTGGGAATGGCAGGGTTCACCATGGCTACATTATTTCCTATCTGCAGCATCGTTTCCGTCGGCTCATACCACATGTGCTGACTTTGTACAGCTATGTCCTTTAGAAGACATACAGAAAGCCTCAATCGTATGCAAGCACTGCAAACACACAATCGGCTCCCAAGACCCCACTACCGACGGCTGGCGAATACGGAAATGGGCCATTGGCATTACTTCCACCGCATCTACCCCGTCGACATCTCCAATCACCTTCTTCTCCACTCAAAGGTGGATATCAGCCCGTCTCCTCTATCTGGTAGAGAACACTGGTCTACGTAAATTCCACGTTCACACCACCCCCACAACATCTCGACCCGCAGACCCCATCCCTTCTCTTCTCCTATGGGTCTTCACACCCGATCTCCTCTTTTCCTCGTCCATCCCTAGCCCCGGCCGTCTTGATCCCACACGTTCCATGAAGGTCTTTTTCGAGCGGAAAACGTGGCGACCGCTGCAGCCTGGTGAAGCCGAAAATGCAAATATAGAGGATGCCGAGTTGTCACAGGACCTGTACGAGGAGTTGGCTAGGGCTCTGAGACAGAATCAAAGACTCTTGCCGCCGACGGCGAAGAAGTTTCAGGGGTGGGAGGTTTCACTCTTGGAGCGCTTCGAAGTCGCGGAGGCGGGCATGGGGAGGGCGAATGTGGATATGCTGGCGGAAGATGTGGATTGAGTGTGTTTCTTTAGTAGGGCTGATGACGAAAAAATTGTTTTGTTGTCTTGGGTTGGTTCAGTGAATATGTTTCCGTTGAGTTTTGTCGAAATGATCAGGAGTTATGATTGATGATTGCAACGCCTTTCTTTGGTTAAGCGAATGAACGCACTATTAGCTCCCCTAGAACTAAAAGCACTCCACACTCACTACCTAGAATGTGGGTTTATGGGGAGAACTTGAAGAAACCGGGAAAGGAGATCATGTGTTTTATTCGAGTAGTTCTGACTTGTTTTCTCCATTTCCCATGCGGCACTTGCCATGGTGTCTGGTCAATGATTCATGGACCAAATCCATCGTTTGAGCCAACTTGCTTAGTTCAACATTATTTGCGCTTTGGTTCGGTCGGGTGTGAATATTGAGACGACATCTTTATGTAATTGGGTTCTGAGAGTGGACAAGATTTATTTTTGGCGTACGCGTTCATGTTTTCTTGTGTTCGTGTATAGGTTCACGTTCGCTATTTGCATTTATTGGGATTTATCTAGGCCTGGTAAATCTTAGTAGGCTTTGTGAGAGAGTAAGGTTTTTAACGTCGAGTTATTTTCAATAACTCTGATTTCTTAAAGACCGAACATACTCATCAAACTTGGAGAAGGAGTGGGGTAGTACAGATACTTAACCAAACGTAAAGGGTCTTTTGGTGACAATGAGATATGGATGACCATGGGCATAGGAAACAATCCGTGGGATTAAGACGTAATAGTTCCAGTCAAATGAACCAAAGATCTATCCTTCATCTTGTTGGTGATGGGAGAATAATTGCAAAAAGTCTATTTCGAATATAGACAGTACTGTGTCCTTTCGTCCAGTTCCATAGGCGGCGAGCAACGGCAAGACCCGGTTTATTACTACCCTTTGCATCCGAAAACTCACAGAGCAAAGGTTGCTGCAGGGAAAAGTCGACAGGGTCTATGGAGTTTAGCCTCGGCGCAATGCTGGCAAGGCCGTTGGCTGGAGTTGAGGGTCGTTGTGGGTCGTCGCTAGCGTACCTTTACGCGTCCCTAGCGCTGCGCTCGGACCCGTCTCCGCTGAAAAGTTCGACGCCGATCTTTTTACTTTTAAGCTCAGATTTTGCCTTTGCTCCAGCCATCCACCTCATTCAACCTCTTTCACACATTTTCCTCGAACATCGTCAGTTCGAGATCTATATTGAGGGCTTTCGCGATCTTCAAGTGGGCTACTTAGGGCAACTACCAGTACCAAAACCAAATACAAGTCAGTGGGCAACGTTCGGCTTTTCCTTAACACACATTACAGAGGGCACGTCTGTCGCTCGTCAGGGCAAGACAAGATCAACCAGAGGGCATTGCGCTACTATGAGGGTTAATCTTCCGTCTTCTCGGCTCTTGTGGGAACACGTTGCCTTGAAGCTCGGTATTCTGTGGGCTCTTGTGGGCTTTCCGTGGGCTTGAGGGATTTCCGCTTCATGCGGTCTCGAGAGATACCAGTGGGCTTTTCGCAATTTGAGACAACCAGATACGCAGGCTGGCGCATATGATGACCCTCGGGCATCAGCGCCCGAGTGACGGCGTTATCGCCGTCGTCTCCTCTATTTCATTTTCATCTCAACACCAATGACGTATTCGTCGCACGTTACACAATACTGATATATTGTAGATCTAGCAACCTACCATCAGAATGGGCAAGACCAAGATCGCGGACAAGTCGTCCAAGAAGGACAAGAAGTCCGAGCTTGCGAGCGTCAAGGCTGGTCGCGTCACCAAGCCCGCTGCCACTCCCAAGTCGAAGAGCAAGGACATTGCCAAGTCAGTTGCTTCCAATGTCAAGGACAAGAAGAAGTCAAAGAAGGCTCCTACCCCAGAGCCAGAGTCTGATTCTTCGTCTGAGAGCGAGAGCGAGAGCGACAGCGAAGATTCCTCTGAGAGCAGCGAGGAGGAGGTTGTCGAGAAGAAGACCCCTGCCAAAGCTGCTCCTAAGGCCGCTGCTAAGGCCGACTCCGATTCTGACTCCGACAGTAGCGAGGAGGACAGTGGTAGCGACAGCGACAGCAGCGAGGATGAGAAGCCTGCCCCTAAGGCTAAGGCCAGTACTGTGAAGAAGGTTGCCGCCAAGGCTGAGAGCGACTCTGATAGCGAATCCTCCAGCGAGTCTGAGGAGGAGAAGCCTGCCGCTAAGGCTGAGGTGAGTTTTCCTGTTCTTCATGTCCAAGTATCTCATACTAACGCCAACAGGCTACCTCTGACTCCTCCGACTCTGACGCCGACTCCTCCGATTCCGATAGCGATGAAGAAGAGGCTCCCTCCAAGAAGCGCAAAGCCGAGGAGGTTGCCGAGCCAATTGTGAAGAAGTCAAAGGTTGAGGAGCCTGCTGAGGATGGTGTCAAGAACCTTTTCGTTGGTAACTTGAGCTGGAACATTGATGAGGACTGGCTCCGTCGCGAGTTCGAGGGCTTCGGTGAGATTACTGGCTGCCGTATCATTACAGACCGTGAGACCGGCCGTGCTAAGGGGTATGTCCATTACCATTTCCCTCTTTGGTACATTCATTAACCTGCATAGATTCGGTTACGTCGAGTTTGCCAACGCTGCTGATGCCGCCAAAGCACAGAAGGAGATGCATGACTACGAAGTTGACGGCCGCGCACTGAACGTCGACTTCAGCACCCCTCGCGCAAAGCCTGATGCCAACGGCGGTGCCCGTGCCAACAAGTATGGTGACAAGCGCAGCCCTCCTAGCAACACTCTCTTCCTTGGTAACGTCTCATTCGAGTGCTCCAACGAGAGCATTCAGGAGATCTTCGCCGAATATGGCAGCATTACCCGCGTCTCTCTCCCTACCGATCGCGATACTGGTTCGCTCAAGGGTTTCGGATACGTCGACTTTAGCTCCCAGCAGGAGGCTACCGCTGCTCTTGAGGCTCTCAACGGCCAGGACATCGCCGGACGTGCTATCCGTATTGACTACGCCACTCCTCGTGAGGACAACGGTGGTGGTGGCCGTGGCGGCGGCGGCTTCAGTCGCGGTGGCGGTCGCGGCGGACGTGGTGGTTTCGGCGACCGTGGTGGTCGTGGAGGTGGCCGTGGCTTTGGCGGCGGTCGCGGCGGAGGCCGTGGTGGTGGCCGTGGCGGTCGTGGTGGTTCATTCAACCGCGGTGGCTTCGGTGACTTCCAGGGTCAGAAGAAGTCTTTCGACTAAACATCTCCCAGGATCTCTTGCATACATTTATTGTACTTGCTTCGATCATTTTCAAAGTGCAGGTAATCCGGCTTCCGTACGATATGACGAGGAACGATCATCAGATCTGAGCTTTGGCTTTTTGGGTCAGGAGTTTACAGGTAAAAGTAGTTTGATAATAGATACTCGATATTTTGCTATGTATATGGCTATATGGTCGTTAGGTAGATCGTGTAGTATATAAAGTATTATACGACGTTTTTTCTTCATTTATTATTATGATGTTGTGATTCCTTAGACCTTACGCCTATTCACCCTCATGGCGTGACTTGAGTCTACACACTTTATAGATGCGTCTCACCCTAAGTGCCTTACAGCTAACTAGCCTATAACCCCCAGCGGCTTATCTCCCCTGTATCTATGAGCATCATGTTGACCATGTCTCAGGGGCACTTGGAATTGCCGACTGCATCGTATACTACGCAGTGAGCCCGGACAGCTCATACATACATTACCTTGCGAAATCTCATGGAATCAGCATAAACACTATTCCGTAGCACGACATCACATGCAAACAATTAACCAGAAAGCTGCCTTTTAGTAAGGATCGTCAGAAGGGTCAGATTGCAAACTACTCATACAATTCAAGAAATCAAAAGTATGAAAAGCCACAGTGGAAAAAAGGAAAAGGAGATCATATAGTTTGTGTAAGAGGAAATACGGACGCTAGGAAAGGACTGACGGAGAAGCTAAAAAGGAAAGTGACCAAAAAAAAAATGAAAAGCAGGCTCAATAAACAGCTCGCGAACAAACAAATAAACAAACAGAGGAAAAGATTAGAGCGAGAACCACCAACAACATCGCACACATACACACACTATAACTACATATGCAAATGAAGATAAAGATGGCAGTGGTCGCGGCGGCTAATGTAAAGCAGTGGCAAGAGACCAAATAATCATACAGTCTCTGCATCGCTAGCTTCAAGCTCAAACTGTTTCTCGGCGTCGGCATCGAAGCACGTCTCCCAACAGAGGACTTCGCTTGGAAAGTCCTTCTCCACGCTTGGTCGCTCACGCACGAACCAGGCCAGACCCGCGCCGACGAAGCCGAAGAGGGCGAGGCATGACCATAGCGCGAGGTTGGTAGTCTGGACGCTGACACCGTCGCTGAAGTAGTAGCTTGTGCCGCTAACAGCGACGGCGAAAGCCTTGAACAGGCTAGCGACTTGCATCATGCCAACAACGGTACCAGCGGAGAAGGCGTCTGGAGTGGTGTTTAGGACGAGTAGGGAGACAAGGACGGTTGCGCCACCGCTGAGGAGGTGTTTGCAGAAGATGGAGAAGGCGGAGACGACAGGCTCGAGGCCGGAGCAGGTGACGAGGAAAGCGAGGAGCGGGGCGATGATGTACGTTGCAGGTAGAAGGGCGGAAACGGAACGGTACAGCTTTAGGAGCCCGTACTTCTCCGTGGCGTAGGGAATGGCGTAGAACAGGACCATGCCGGCGAGGCCGCGGACGCCGAGGACGACGATGCTGATGAGCTCGCAAGGAATGCCCATGCCGCCTTGGTCGGTGCTGCTATGGCCGAGGTGAGGAAGTACAACGTCAAAGGTTGATGCGTGGAGCGAAAGAAGACAGAAAGAAGATAGTAGGACCATGAGCGAGGGCGCTTGGAGAAATTGAGCGATGGTGATGGGTTCTGGGCGAACATAGTCAACTAGTGTGATGTTGGTATCTTCGGAACCGCGACGGAGGAAAGCTGCCTTTTCGCAGTCCATGTCGATTGGGTCCGCTGAGCGTTCGCTGTGAAGGGGTAGCGTCTCCTTGAGGAAGACACTTGCGAGCATTGCAATGACGAACAAGATGCTGCCGCATGCCAACTCAGAGCCCAGGGTTGGGAAGTCCTGCCATACCATGTTGTATGCCTGCAGGCTATCCGAAACCATGAGTTGCATGAGTGGACCCACGGAGCCACCTAGGGAAATGGATGGCAGCCGAGCTACGTTCTTGGCTCTCTCTCCCGCTGATTTACTGAGGTCCCCAATCATCGTGAGCGTTGTGCATACGATGGCTGAGCTAACCATACCAGCAACGAAACGGAAGATAACGCAGCTCACTAGGCTAGTCGCAAAGCCCATGCTCAAGCAGCAGATGACCATGCTCCAGAGCCCAATGAGCGTGACGCGCCGCCTTCCCATGCGATCAGCGAGGTAGCCCCAGAAGAGGCCTGTTGTCCCACCAAAGGCGTATGCGCAGTCGAGAATGCTTTGGAGATATGACGAGGAGAGGGTCCCACAGTAGTCGGTTGACGAAAGAAGCATGGCGAGCTGTGGTTGGACACTGGAAGCCATGATACTACCCGACATGTTAGCATCAACACGGAATGCGACCCGACCCCTTTGCGACGAGGCTAGGAGTGGACTTACGCCTCAGCAAGGAAGATAAAGTACACCAGCATGAGCTGCGCCCGTCGCGCCCTGTCCTCGCCATCCGGCGCATCCTGGCTTTCCGTCTCTTCCTGAACATCCTGCTCCTCATCCTCCTCTTCCTCGATAGTCGACACTATGTCGTATTTTCCTAGATCTTTGACCGGTATCAAAGACCGCGTCCTCCTGTGAAATCCCAACATAATGCAAGTTAAGTTCCGAACGAGCCACACCGAAAGACAAGACTGAGACACTTGGATTCGCTATGACGCGATTGCTGCTGGGGTGAGTGTAAGCAGGCACGACCGGCGTGTGCTAGATAGTGATTGTAACGGCCACAAGGGGACCTAAGGGTATGCTGAGAGAGCGACAAGAAAGAGGTGTCAAGGGAGTGAAAGACTCGCCTTGAACGAAGAGTTTGACATTGAGGTCAGAACGACGGCGGCAACGACAAGGCGAGGGGTTTGGGCTTGATGCAGCGGCGCGTGAAACGGAACGTGCAGCCCTAACGTCCTAGCGTCCTATTGGCTCTTCGCAGCTACGCGCTAGTTTCACAGAAAGCCCGACGCCCAGCCGCTTAGCTCGGTGTCCGGTGATGTCAGCTGCACAGAGGGTTTGCTCCTAACAGCTAATCCCACTTTATCTGAATCTGATGTTCAGGGTGGTGGTGTGGTGGCCACTCTAGTGTTGCAGAGAAAGCCGGAATTAAGGCGCACGGGCCACAACGCCAAACACGACTGTATTCACTTATACGAAGGTCGTATAACTAAATACTAAGCTTTCTGATGAATGAAATCGACTTTTCAACCCCAGAAATGGCCTCTACAGGCAAAATTGCTACTATATCGACATGGTGATGGTGGGTGGCGAGGCACCCAACCATTAGCTTATTTCCGACTTTCTCTGCAACACTAGAGGGCCATTCTCTACTCATCCACTTCGTCAGTAGCGCGCGTGTAGCGGCCAACCATCACAATGTCACATTTCCACATTTCCACGTCTCCATTAAGTTTGCAAAGGGCACGTAGTAGTTTCCTTTCCACCAATTTATTATTGTATTCTACACTATCTGATGATCTCTACCACAGCCTTGAGACTCCGTATACCAAAGAAGGAGAAGGGGGGAGATCGAAATCAGTCGCAAGAAGAACCCGCTCAAACAAACAAACGTGTTTTGTTTTTTTGTGGAGTTTTCTTTCTGTTTCAAGTGCCTTATAACGCCAATGTTGGAGTGAAGTCAGCCGTGAACATACGTCCGTGCTTCCAATTCCTCTTCTTCTCGTGTTAATCATAATCGCAGATCGCAATACGATGTCAAAAAATCGGCCTAATACAGAAATACCGCTTGAGTAAGAGCAAAAAATGTGGAGATTGGATATACAAAAGCCCGCTGTTTGTATACAATTCAGCCTGGAAATTACTGCTGATTTGGAAAGTACATGTTGTTCAAATCATCCAACGTAGTGCTCGGTTCGTACATCTGGTCGAACTGGCCCCCGAGCTGATTGAAATCAGGAAAGAAGTTTGCGGTACTGTTGACCGGCATTTGGTTCGGTGGCAATGTGTCGAACAGAGTGAAGTCTCCCACCGGCCGATTGAAGCCTTGCATACCCATTTCCATGTCGCCGAAGCCCTCATCCATGTGTGGCGAATAGAGCGTAACATCCGGCTGAGCCAGCGGCGAAAGGTGTGGGTAACCATTGTTCAAGGTGCTGTTGGCCGTGAATGGCAGTGGCTCGTAGTCAAACGTTGTACTCATGGGCGTTGGTTGCTGGAAACCGGTATTGAAGTTCAGCAAGCTGCAGTTGTAGACGTCGTCATGGTTAATGGCGGTGTCTTCAGGAGTCACAGCGTCCTCGAATGATGTTGGCTCGAGGGGTGATTGTTCAGAGGAATACGTGAAGTTCGAGCCGTCGGTAGTGACAGAATCACGACGGAACTCGTCTTGATAGTCGCGCACGCTCAAAGCTGGAGTCCCAAAACCATAGTCGATTATGGGCACTTGAGGTGAAGGGATGTAGGGCGTCGCAGGTGTGGTCATGGTCGCCGACAAGGGCGTACCAATAAAGGGGGTAAGAGGGGTCGCGGGGCTGCGATCGCTGCTGGTAGGTCCCTTCTTACGACCGTTGCACTTGGAGCGAACGTATTCCCAACCGTGTGCTTTCTCCATGTGCTGCTTGCAGTTGGATTCGCGCTTTGAGGCGTACGAGCACGGCGAGTAGAGACACTTGTACTGCGCAGGAGCAGCAGAGTGCTTGTCATTCATATGCCTGTCACGTTCCTTTTCAGTCGGCCAACCAAGATCGTAGTACTTGCAGTCCTTCTCAGAGCACTTCCATGGGCGGGAGTGAGTCTTCTCGTGCTTCGTCAGATCGCATGGACGCTTAAACTGCTTCTTACAGTCACGGCACATGTGCATGACATCTCCTGGCTTCTCAGACTTCCGTCGTCGGGCCATCGAACGAGTGACTTCGTCTTCGTCCTCATCATCTGAGAAACGTCGCTTGATGGTAGGTGAGCCAGAGAGAGGAACGACTTTGCCGTTCTTCTCGCGAACCAGCTCAACTGGACGTCCATTGTGGCTGAGCCCACCACGAAGTGTGATCTTCTCATCACTATCGCGTAATTTGTTAGAACGTATGAATAGATAGTTGGCGGCGGCATCATACCGTGAGTAGTCCATGTCGTCGAGGTCCTCGCCTTGGGCCTCCTTTTCTCTTGTGGCAGCCATGATTGAAGCGTATCGTCTAATCTGTTCCATCAAATCGAGGAAGTAGCCGTCAGTATAAGGGCGGTCGGATGGTAGTCGCTGGTCTTGTTCGGAGATGTACTGGACGGTCGTAGCCAATAGTTGGATTGATCGTTCGCAAAAGCGGGAGTACGAGTCCGATGTAGCTGACAGCTCCTTTAAACCGCGGAAAACGCAATAAGCTTCTGCACTTCGCGAAATGCAACGGGGACGGGTTTCACTTACGGGTGCGAGGAAGATGAGGGTCTTCTCGAGGTCACGAAGGTTGCGGATGTTCTTCTCGCCGATACGCCGGGGAACGTCTTTGACCAGGGAGTGGAAGTCCTTCAAGGACTCTTCGGCAAGAATGGGCTTAATGATGGAATCGTGAATCTGCTTGCATGCGTACTCGCCAAGCGTGTGGTCCTCTTCAGATGCGCTGAGAGCCGAGAAAGATCGCGTGACAGCAGAGTGCGTAGAGCTGATAGAGCTGTTGATGGATTCACGGGCACTGGAGCGCTGGGTGCGGATATCGTCTTTATATATGTTAGCATGCGGGGCGTTCTGATGCAAGACGGATGGCTGCATGATTTCCTTACCGTATTTCGATTCAGCTATGCTGGTGCCCAGACCGCTATCGGAAGCGTGGTCGTGGAGCTGTTGTTCTGCTACAGCTGGCTTGGGGACTGCAGTGTTGACGTCAAGCTCCATTGGAGTGCAGTCCATTGAAGTGTTATCAAGAAACAGGCTCGGGACAGGAAACACGTCAGGGTCGCTGAGGATGTTGGCGCCAGTGGTGGAGCTCTTGTGGCCAGCCACTCTTGCCTCAAAGTCCTTGAGCAAATTGGTAACACGACGGACACTGGGATCCTGGATGGTCTCTTGAACAAGTTCTTCTAGCCTCTCAGTGTTTGTTGGTGAGCGGCGAGGCATGAAGAGTCGGTCCAGGTCGCAGATATCGGATGATATGTGTGTTGGCGACGAGAAAGTACCACACTTGCGGAGTTGCATGCCATGGTTGCTGAGAGGAGAGGCCGTTCCCTTAAGAGGGCGGCGGCGGGGATGACAGTTCTGGCCGTGGGGTGCAGACATGATGGCTATGACTGGTGACAGAGCCGAGTCGAGGGGGAAAGGCGGCCTCAGGGTGGGATGAGTCACGGACTGCACAGTTCCCAAAGCCCAGTGATCCAAGGGACCCGATGCGAGTGGTGGTACCGCTCTAGATCACGTTCTCATTGACCGGGGGGTGGTTGAAGTGGTGACTGATAGGCTGGGTTGGTGAAGGCGACTGAACAAGAGAGGAAAGGGCGTTGAGTCCTTTGGCCGTGCGTCGAAAGAGCAGTGCAGGTATATAAGAAGGCGCAGCACGAGTAGTAAGACGGTAGGCGAGCGGCACAGGTGCGCAGGGGCGGTGGGTCTGCGGTGCAAAAAGAGGCGAGGAAGGCCTGAGGTGTCGAGTATGGAGGAGTAAGAGGGGGATCGTGGGTTGGGGTGGTAGGTCGTTCAAAAGGATACTGTAGGTGTAGATTGATGGTGTCGTCCGTTCCGTACGCGCTTGCCCTCTCTCAATGTTGTAGCCTAGAAAAGTGGGGACGGTTTACGCCACAATAGCTAGTGTCGGTGGTGTCGGATCAATACGAGGTGCAGTGAGTGCAGAGTGCAGCGATTCTTCGCAGTTGCATACTAGCAGCCAATCCCACTTACGCGGCTCCCCTGCTTTACTGGGCGGGCGTGCGTTGATTGACGTTTGGAGCTAGAGCGCGAGCTACACAGCCAACAGCATGCGTCGGTTCACCGCACTACCAATCTGGAAAAAGACAAAACACCAGCGAGAAAGAGAAGACATGACCCTTCGGACGGCGGTGACAGCACCCTGGCCAGAAACCGGTCAACTCCAGGAGCGCAGGAACGAGCAGCTAGTGTCTGCTCGTGAGTCGTCACTGGTTAATTGCGTCAGGCGCCCTGCGCCCGTGGAGGCGCGCAGAAGGGCTCAAGGGCTGTGCACAAAACTCAACTCCGCCGCCCTCGCCAATGCAACGGAACCCGGAACCAGCAGCTAAGACGTCACTACTGATAAAAAGCCCCAGTCCCGCTCGCTGAGAACTGCACACTTGCCCAGCGCCGCCACCCTACCCGCCGTCCCGTCGTGTGCCCACCGTGTCCTGATGTTCTGGGTGAGCATGAGCGCATAATACGTGTGCAAACAGTGTTTCATTGGGCGAGTGCCACCTTATGGCTCACCAATGCTCACCAGGTGAGCTCACCGGAATCGTGGGGGCCATAAACACGTCGTCAACATGCGTTTCAACTGGCGCTATGTAGGGCTGCGCATGCAAGGCTGAGTGCACATTGATAATCAGGGAGTTACGGCGGATATACTTGCGGGGAGCTCCGAGTCCTATGTAATCGTACCAAGTAGTCCCCAGTCCCCCGTCCCCCGTCCCCCGTCCCCAGTGTCCACCCATGCATGCATATTCAATTTCTCTTGAGTGCAAACTACATACACACACACGTGCACGAGAGCATTGCGAATCATTGTATCGTGCCCACATACGTCAGAGTGGTGGAAAGGATGGGGCCAGTTTCATGACGGCGTGGACCACTTCCCTCGATTCCCCGGGGAGTATTACGCCCCAGAGAACAACAATAATAGTCCATGTAACCTGATTGCAGCATCGTCACACAGCTTCTCTCACTGTTGGAGACACGGGCGGTAGAAGCGACGAAGCTGGAAGCGTCAGACAGCTGGGACAAGATGAGCTAGGTCCCCATGGGGTAAAGCGCATTGCGACCTCCACGAGTCCTCCAACACACGCAACACTCTGTCAAGCACAGCTCACACATGGCTTCCCCGGCAGCCCACAAACCCCGGCGCCGGCGCAAGATCGAAGAAGGCTCTCTAGCTCAGGTTGCACACGGAACTCTCGATCTCGACCATTCCACAAACGAGCGTAAGCCCGCATTCCCGCTCGTCGCCTTCCTCTGGCCTGCAAAGGGCACTGTCTCGCAATGGGTAACCATCCCCCTCATCTTGATGGCTGTGGGCCTATTCCGGTGGACCGTCAGTTTGTGGGGATATTCAGGATATCAATCGCCGCCAATGCACGGAGACTTTGAGGCTCAACGGCATTGGATGGAAATTACCAAACACCTCCCCGTGTCGAAATGGTACTTCTATGATCTGCAATGGTGGGGACTAGACTATCCGCCTCTAACTGCCTACCATAGCTGGGTATTAGGTGTCATGTATGTGCGAGCGCTGGATATGAAATGCAGCTACTAATGTACGTAGTGGCTCTGCTATTGACCCTGACTGGTTCGCGCTCGACGAGTCCCGCGCTCTCGATGACCCCTCCCTAAAAATATACATGCGAGCCACCGTCTTCGTATCAGAATACCTCATCTACGTTCCCGCCCTTGTAATCTTCCTCCGCCGATATTCGCGACTAGAAGGCGTAAACATCTGGGAATCGTCAATTGCATTAGTGGCTATACTGATGCAGCCTGGTGCCATTTTGATCGACCATGGTCACTTTCAGTATAATACCGTTATGTTGGGCTTTGCAGTGGCAACGCTGTCGAGCATGGTCGCTGGAAGGCCACTGTGGGGATGCGTCTTCTTCGTTGGAGCGCTTGGATTCAAGCAGATGGCCCTCTTTTATGCGCCTGCCGTTTTTGCCTATCTCTTAGGCATCTGCCTTTTCCCGAGAATCAACATTGTGCGGTTTCTCGCAATTGCGCTAACTACAGTCGCCGCGTTTGCTGTATTATACCTCCCATTCTTGCTCGGCATTGCGTACGACGTCTATACTGGCTTCAACCACGCACCTCTGCAATATCCACCGTTGATGAACTTGGCACCTTTTACCTGGGATATGGAGGCTTGGTATTTCCCTCATGTTTTGGAGCTCGGTCAAACAATCCACCGCATTTTCCCCTTCTCCCGTGGTCTGTTCGAAGACAAGGTCGCCAACATTTGGTGTACGATTCACACTGTCCACAAACTCCATCGCTACCCGATTGAGCTCCTTCAGCGGCTTGCGCTCCTTGCCACATCCGCCGCTATTCTGCCGCCTTGTTTGATCATTTTCTTCAAGCCGAAAAAGCAGCTTCTTCCGCTTGCATTCGCAACCGTGTCTTGGGGCTTCTTCCTCTGTTCATACCAGGTGCACGAAAAGAACGTTCTGCTTCCACTATTGCCCATGACCCTGCTTCTGGGCGGAAAAGATGGTCTCCTACCTTCTGTTCGCGCATGGGTTGGTCTCGCGAATATGCTTGGAATATGGACCATGTTCCCGTTGCTGAAGAGAGACGAGTTGCGAGTCCCATATTTTGTCATATCTCTTCTATGGGCCCATCTCCTCGGACTTCCTCCGGTCTCGTTCTCTACTTACCATGGAGGTAGTCGAGGTGGGCTGAACGTGTTCAGTAAGGTGCTCCATACCAGCATGTATCTTGTCATGGTCGGATGGCACGTTACGGAGGCTTTCTTTCTTCCGCCTGCTGATAAGCCGGACCTCTGGGTTGTTGCAAATGCGATTGTTGGAACTGGCGGGTTTGGCATTTGCTACCTGTGGTGCTTGTGGCAATTGGTGGTTAAGAGCGAGTTGTTTGGAGGGGTGAAAAGTAAGACGCAGTAAAGATCAGGAGTGCATAATGTCGTATTTCAACATTTCTTCACGATACCCCGGCTAAAAGTTTGAAGCGAAGATTCTGGTCCTATTCCCATTGTACTCCAATACACGAACCCATCTATTGCTCAACGCCACCCATATGCCTGTGTTTTACAATAGTGTGTATACATCCGAAATCGTACACGACCAACAATGACCGGTTATATCTTGAATCCATATCCGGCCATGCACTGCTTGTACTGGCCAACGAGGTCGGCGCATTCCTTCTGCGCATCGTTCGAGGTGGAGAAGAGCATGCACTCGTCGCGTTTCGCTTTCTGCTCAAGGCATACGCAGCATGGCTTTAAATTGGTCAGTGTGAATATCCCTTAACAAAATATCTGGGCCAGTACCTTTACTTTGGCTGGCGTGGCGGCGTCCTTGAGGTTTGCGCCCATGTTGGCGGCGGTTGGCGGTGCTACATGCCATCATTTAGCGGACCTGCATCGCATTTTCAATTTAATCAGAGAGAAGTCGAACCTGAAGACATGTCGAATGTGTGGTGGTGAATTGACGGTGCTTAGCAATCGGGTTGCGATCTGAAAGTTCCCACCATCATGTCATCGGCTAGACCTTGCTTGGCACTGCACTCACTCCCGCGGCCAGTCTAGGCGGCTCGAGCCAGCAAGCGAGCCCTGCAGAATGACAAGGGTCTAGACAATTAACCCCCACTACGCCGGCCAAATCATTGCGCCTGCAACTCACATAAACCCTTGCCCCCTTTGTTTACTCAACCCGTTTTCTTGAGCATTTTTTACACCGGCAAGGCAGCGTTGAAGACAACATGGCTGGCGCAAAAGTCTTTTCCCTCGAGGGCAAGGGCCTCAAGCTCACCACTGCAGAGGACATCGAGCCCCACATCCAGGACTTGAAGAGTAATGATAGTGTGGAGGAGATCAAGTTCCTAGGCAACACGCTGGGTATTGGAGCGAGTGAGGCGCTGGCCAAGGTACTGCAAAGCAAGAAGAACTTGCAGGTATGTCTCGCCTTCTCAACCCGCGACTCGTATGTTGAAAGTACTCACACGACAGTAGATCGCCAACCTTGCCGATATCTTTACTTCGCGTCTCCTCTCTGAAATTCCGCCTGCATTGTCGCATCTCCTCACCTCACTTCTTACATTACCTAACTTGCACACTGTCGATCTTTCCGATAACGCCTTCGGACTCAACACTGTCGCACCGCTCGTCGACTTCTTGTCGCAACATACGCCACTTCGCTATCTTTACCTCAATAACAACGGTCTCGGCCCGGCTGCCGGTGTGCTCGTCGCCGATGCGCTCACTGCACTCGCAGCAAAGAAAGAAGCCGCGAGAAAGGAGGGCAAGGACATACCCGATCTCGAACTCGTCATCTGCGGTCGCAACCGACTCGAAAACGGCAGTATGGCCGCGTGGGCGAAAGCCTACGCAGCCAACAAGGGCGTCAAGACGATCAAGATGACACAAAACGGTATCCGACAAGAAGGTATCTCACACCTCATCACAAACGGCCTTGTCCATCTCTCCCAGCTCGACACACTCGATCTTCAAGACAATACCTTCACAGTCATGGGCGCAAATGCTCTCAGCAAAGCCGTGGGCAATTGGGCCGAGCTCCGCGAACTCGGAGTAGGCGACTGCCTCCTCAGCGGCCGCGGTGGCGTTGCCCTCGCCGCCGCCCTTGAAAAAGGGAAGAACAAAAAGGTTGAAGTCCTCCGCCTACAGTTCAACGACATCAACGCAAAAGGTCTCGCTGGCCTTGCTTCCGCTTCCTCAACTGCGCTGCCTCTCCTCCGCCGCGTAGAAATCAATGGCAACAAGTTTGACGAAGAGGACCCTAGTATCGAGAAACTCCGCGATGTGCTCGACGCACGTAAAGAAGAGTCAGGGAAACATGCTGATGACGAGGAGTACTGGGGCCTCGATGAGCTGGATGAGCTAGAGAGCGAGGATGAGGAGGAGGGGGAGAGTGACGACGAGGGTGATGATGACGGTGACGACGAAGGCGTTGAGGTTGAGGAGAAGGCTGCGAGGCAGATTGTGGATGACACAAGGGCTGAGGAAGCGAACGTGGCGCTGGAAAAGGACAAGAAGGTCGATGATTTGGCAGACATGATGAGCAAGACGGAGATTTAAGTAGGCGAAGGTACTTGGAAGATCGATGTTTCATAGTTCGGGGGGCTGTGTCATGCATTTAGCGACTGGGGAGGATACCAACATAGAATTACAACATGTAATTGAACTAGGATACCCAGTGTATACTTCTGTATCTATACGTGTCTCGTATTGCGTATAAAGGAAATGCCTTGATGTATGTCTTGCCCCCCTAATTCATTCACCATACCCTTTTCATACATACTCATACATACTCGGCTAAGTATCTCAAAGAATACTATGCATATACGGCTATATCTGCCTCTCCGTCTCATACTTTGCCTGTAGGCGACTGTGCTCTTTCTAAGATTTCTCGGATTTGTTAAGATCCAGGCCGTTCAGAGACTTTTCCTTGGGACTTGTCTCGACGGGACGAGAGGAAGTGTTGGAGATATCGCTGAACGATCCACCCTTGTCGGCACTGGCCTCGCAAGACGGAATAGTATCAGGTTCTTCCGAAGTGAAAGTGATGGTCTCGATCTTGGGTATGGTCGAGCCCTCGCCGGTGTGAGCATGTTGGTGAGGCGACGTAAAGTTTCTGCTGTTTGCGCGAGATCGTCCGCTGGTAAGGCTCGTAACGGATCCGGAGGCACTGCTCAGGGACAGCTTACGCTCACGCTTAGCCGCGATAGACTGGGCAGCAGCAGCAATACCACCCTTTTCAGTATAACCATGGGCACGGGCCTCGAGTGAATGGAGATGGTCGGCTTCAGCCTTAGTGACGGTGCCTTGCACAATCTTGGGCTCAATCTGAGCGATTTCCTCTTGGAGCTCAGCTTCAACTTCGGGGTGAGGTGCATTCATGTATCCGACCGCCTTTTGCATCTTGCTGACAACGCCCTGGGTTGCTCGAAGGATCTCGATTGTTACTTCCCCGGAACTTGCTTCTACAGCGGCGTTGAGCTCGTTGACGACCATCATTATGGAGCGGCGAGGAGTCTGTGTATGACTGGTGCTCATGGTGTTGAATGAAGGGTTGAAGTCTGCCGGTGATGACTTGAGGAGAAGAGTTAGTAAGTGAAAGCGAGGAGGAAAGAAGCGAGACTGGTGATTGCGCATTTATGATACTTACCGGCGATGACGTCGCCGATCTATGCTAGGGAAGTGCAAGTGCAGTGACAGGCCTCAACGTAGGTAAAGCTCTTTCCCTAACCAGGTGAGGGCGTTGTGATACACAGAAGGTGCACTCACGCATTCATGTCACCTTATCTTTTGCTGTGTTTCCCACCCATTCACCGTTGCCTACTCTCACTCCCTCTCCCATCGGTCCTGCCAAAGTGCTCTTCACGCGCCGGCCTAGGGTATTTCATTATTCCTTAGAGGCATATGGCCAGCATGACAACGAATAGTGTTTTAACTATATCGGGCCAACGTTGAGGAACGGCACTAAGATGGGCAGAGTAGAATAGAAAATCGGCGAAAAAATTCATTTCTTCTATGCAACATATGTTTATCTATGGCGGCTACTGTTGGATGCTAGCATCTCCGTCCCATATACAATCAGTTTGTTTGCAAGACACGTAGTTGTCTTGCTGCTTGTCTTGCTTGTGATCTTGCTTGCTATCTGACACATAGCAAGCCTCTTTGTTACCATTCCTCTATAGATAGAGGAGCTGGCTCGTAGATAGATCAATTCATCATCTCATCTTAGATCGAACTATCCAGTTCAACAGCTACTAGGGCATGGGAACAAGTCATGACAGTTATTATCAGACCGCTTTATAGTGTCACATGAAAGGAATACTGGAAAGAGAATTTGGTGTTTTGAACGTCACCCTTAGCATTGGTTTAGGGGTGAAAAGAAAAAAAGTACTGTACATCCCAAAACCTGGCCTTCAACGCCAATCACCTAATTTTCGCCTAACTGGAGACGAACAGCTGCCATCCTATGAAACCACAAGCTTGACATCGTTGCCCTACTCGTCTTTTTCCTCATCCTCCTCCTCTTCACTATCCTCTTCCATGCCTTCTGCCGCATCCACTGTAAAAGGCGGCGCCTGATCGACACCAAGATAACTATCACTAACGAGATAGCAATTCAACTCATGCTTTCCAGGCTTCTCAAGCGTAAATTCAAGCACAGTTTCCAACTTGCGCAAGATGGGCACCTTCTTGATAGCCAACAGCGTCCGCTCCTTCTGGTCACCGACAACCAACCACCAGCTCTCCGTCTTCTCAGCGGGGTAAAACGGCGCGTGAACTTCTGTCTTGAGTTCCTCGTCTTCCTCAATGTTACGCGTAACGCGCACCTTGAGCTGGGCTGGGGTGTTAGAGGCAATGTTGTCTGGGTCGACGAGTTGGAGCTCGAGCTCAACATTGGGGTAGAAGTTGTTTGTAAAGTTCGCAATGTCAGCGAGTTGACGTTGATCGACGTCAAGGGCGGTAATGAGCTTCTTGTAGTCCGGGTTCTCGTCTGGATCCATTGCATTGATGAAGTCGTCGACGTCGTTGATATCGAATTTCTGGGCCGCCTTGATTGTGTCGGCATCGAAGTGGGGGATTTGCTTGAGTGGTGAGTCTTTCTGCCACATTGCTTGGACAACCATTTGTGAGAGCTCCATGGCGGACATTGCGTTAAGGTGGGCTTCGGAAGAGAGTACATCGACACTTGCGCTGAGGATGTTGAGCACCTTGCGCAGCACGGTTTCTTGGTCTTTGGCGAGATCGATCGGGAGCTGCATGCGCGAGAAGTGAGCTTGAAGCAAGACAAAGGCCTTGAAATGCGGTGTCTCGAAGTTGGGCTCAGCCATCTTGAACGGAACACGATCATAGATGCGCTGGAGGATATGGTCCTCATGTCTGCGTATCTGGATATCCTCAAATTCGGTGGCGGCGGTGATAATCTCCAGTACACCCTTCAAACTTGTCCTGCCATTGAGAGACATCATTAGAGTCTGCATGGTAATAAAAGAGATGTTGTAGTAAGCGGCAATCATGCATGGGTTGAGAGGCGTAATAGAGTCCTCGTCCTCATCATGTTCAATCAGCTGGGCGTCCATAAGCTCCTTTAAGGTCTGCTCAACCATGTCAGACAGATGCGCACTAAGGCCCTCATGCGACGTGCTGTGGAGATTGTAGTAGCTGGGGTTGGCTAGCAGACGACGGTAGAAGTACGTGTATGTTGACCAATCAACGGCTTCCTGTGTGGATTCGATCGTCTTCGCGCTGATCTCGGCGACAAAGGCATCATGGAGGTAATCGGGGAGATGACTCTCAATAGGCAATGCCTCGTTCAAGAATTTCTTGTAGTACTCGCGCTTGACCGCAGGAAGCATAAGCACACCCTTGGCCGACTTGTCCACTCCGACCCTACCAGCCTTGCCAAACATCTGCAGGATGTCGCTGATTGGGTAGTCGACGTATCGGTGTTCACGTCCCTCGTAGAACTGGGTGCCTTGGACGACAACGAGATGAGCACTGCTATCAACCTCCCAGCAAGAATCGCGGGACACAATCAAAACTTGTACAGCACCGACTTTGTACAAATGCTGGACAGCCCGCTTGTCGAAATTGTTGAGAGCCTCATGGAAGTAACCAATACCGTGGGAAAGCGACTCCGCAAGCGAGTGCTCGTTGATCTTCTCGAGGATGGGTTGGATCTCCGACAGCTCAACGTTGAGGAAGCGGTCTTCATTCTCATCGGCAACGCACGCGTTGAAAAGATCAGAGGCAGAGCTTCGAGCTTGCTTCCTGTTTGGCACGAAGACCATGGCAGGTTTGTCAGGAGACATTTGTGTGATAGCAGAGTAAGTCGGCCTTGCCATCGCCATCATCAAGGACGGAAAATGGGGGATGGTGAAGGACTGAATCTTTAGTTCCAGTGGTACTGCTCGGATAGCCGGACTGAAGTTGTAGATGGTGTGTTTGGTTGCGCCGATCCACTCACCAATGTCGCGTGCATTTGCCAGAGAGACAGCTAGACCTACAATCCGAAGTTTCGACTCAATCTGTGTCGCCATAGCCTGCATACGTGATACCACAATCTCGTAGACATGGCCATTTGAACCACCGAGCATGTGCAGCTCATCGGCGATCAGCAAAGCTACCGATTGAACATTCTTCCGGCGCTGCCATTGGCGAGAGAGGGAATCCCACTGTGAAGGAGTAGCTAGAATGAGGTCACCCTTCTCGAGCAAACGGAGGTCGGCTGTAGTTTCACCAGTGAGCTTGACAATGTCTTTGCCTCCACTGAGATCGGATAGCCGTTCGTTCCAGTTTTTGAACTGGTTGTCGACGAGCTCCTGGAACGGTGCTAAGTATACAATGCGGCCATCATTGTTAGTAGCCCAGTGTCGCAAGATAGCAAACTCAGCACAGATGGTCTTGCCGATACCCGCCGCTGCGCCAACAAGAGCATTGTCATCTGTGGTGTAGAGCGTGTTGAACGTCTGCGTCTGAACCTTGTTGAAGCGACCAATATTCTCGTACAACCCCATGTACTCCTTTCTCTTGAGGGCAGAAACTGGCAACGGCTGTAGGTCCAAGACAGGTGTGTGAGCAGGGAACTTTGCTGGAAGAATGAGCTTCTGGAAAGATACAGCGAGCTTCGTCTCTGATGCCATCCATCGATCTGAAAGTACAGTAATGAAGTAATTAGGCGGCATTGGATCGTCGATGGGAACCGTCAGCTCCATGATATGCTCGTTGGCATCGCCATCAGAATAGTCCCGCCGAAGAATGAAAGTGTCGTGGAACAAAATTTGCTCGCCGTCACAGTCCTCTACGAGAATCCAGAAAGCTTCCGAGGCTCCATGTATCTCAGTGTCCCACGTAAAGTCAGGTCGAATAGTGAGTTCCAAGCGAAGCAATGACCTAGTCACCGGTCGCGGTGTGGCCTCGATCTGCAGGCGTGGGAACTTCTCTACTAGGCCACATACAAGTCTACCCACCTTAGGTATACCTAGCAGCTCGTCCATACTGGGCGGGTCGAGGCCAAAGTAGCTCGGCCAAGTGACATCGATACGTTCTGCCTTTTGCACAATGTTTTGTGGGCAAGTGGGGAATTGTCGAAGTGGTGTCATTGTAGGCCACATGCGCTTCTCCGCCATCTTGCACATATCAAGAGCCAACTTAGCAACTTGAGACCAGCCCTTCTTCAGGCAAATTTCAAAGATCGCACGCAAGATACGTCCAGCTGACTGAGTGACGTAAACCAGATCAGCCATGAGCGCCAAACCTTCCAACTTGAGTCGAGAGATGAAAGCTTGTAGAAGAACGTTGATTTTGGCTTGAGCCTCTTCTACGCCCTCCTTGACAGGAATCGGGACCTTGCCTAGCAACTTCGCGAGCTCAATCTTTTCATCTTGACGAACGGGAATGTATTTGAACTCCTCACTGAGTGCGAATACTCGGAACAGCTCAATAGCGCTGATGCCTGGTTGGATATGCATGTTGTATGTCGCCATGGAGTTATGTGTAATGTAGTAGTGGGATGCAATCCTTCCAAGCTCTGTCGGATTGAGTGCTCCAGTTTTCCTGTCGTACTTGATGAGACTGCACTTCTCTAAGACGTGTGCAGCTGCGTGAACAAGGTCTACTCGCCGCTGCTCTAGTACAGTATCGTTTTCGTACTCCGGACCTACTCGGTATAAAGCTGGCGATCGAAGCATTCGTACGAAGAGGTACGTGTAACCGAGCCAGTCCACTGCTTCATCTCTGTTGCGTACATTCCCAAGCACGACCTCGGCGTTGAGGTTATCGGCAAGCTTGCTGACCAGTTGCGATTCTATAGGCAGCTGTTGATTGAGCAGCGACAGGTAGTACTGGATCTCGGCCTGTGTGGTGATAATGATACCTTCTCCGTAGGTATCGTACTGCGGTCGACCGGCACGACCCAGCATCTGCAAAACATCCTGTGGGCTTAGCTCGACCCAGCTACCCTTCTCAGGAGAGTAGATCTGTGTTCCCTTGATGATGACGGTATGTGCGGGCAAGTTGACACCCCACGCCAGTGTTGCTGTGCAAACGAGGACCTGAATCGCGCCATCGGCAAACAAATCTTCCACGGAACTACGATCCGCTCGCGACATACCAGCGTGATGAATACCGAAACCATATGGCAGAACGTCCTTGAGGTCTGCATTCTGTACCGACTCAGACTCCTGCTTTAAGATCTCTCGGTTGGCAGCATCTGACCGGAGGATCTTTCCTATTGACTCTTCTTCTAGTGCCTTGTCACGAATGTACTTTGCTGTCTTCGCAGTCTCCTTTCGCGAGTGTACGAAGATCAGCATCTGGTTGCGGTGTTCACCAACTTGCTCTAGTACCTTGGTGTAGCAGACGTCGTTCATGGTCTTGAGCTGCTTGATAGCCTTTTTGTCTGTGACACCGATGAACTCCTGCTTGAGTGGACAAGGACGGAAGGTGGCGTCGAAGTGGAAAAGACCCTTGTCGGGATCTATACGGAGGAAGCTCGCCACATCACGGTAATTGGGAAGAGTAGCACTTAATCCTACGATGCGTACTTGATCACCAGTCTGCTCACTGCGTCTTAGAGTACGACTAACAATGCTCTCGATGACCGGACCACGGTCGTCGTGGAGAAGATGAATCTCGTCGATACAGATAAGGCGAACCAGATTGATGTAGCTCGTGTCGGTAGCTTTGCGAGTAATGACATCGTACTTCTCAGGGGTGGTGACGATGATCTGGGTCTCCGCGATTTGTTGCTTGGTAAGTTGGCGATCACCAGTAAGCTCAGAAACCTTGATGCCGTAGGGTTCGAGACGTTTACCGAAGTTACCAACTTGTTCAGCCACCAGCGCCTTTAGCGGAGCGATATAGATAATCTTGAAGTCATCGAGTGCGATCTCTCCGGTCTGCGGGTTGCGATGCTTACCGATTTCTCGGAGCATAGTCAACATAGCGACGTTGGTCTTTCCGGATCCAGTGGGCGCGCAGATCAACATGTTTCCATCATCGTTGAATGCTGTCGGAAAACACTTCGTCTGGATACGATTAAGATGACTCGAGCTACCGAAACCTACTCGTGCCCAGTCGGGAAGCTCAGAGGCGGGCATTAACGCTGGCTCGTTGGGGTCGCGCTTCGCTTTCGGTGCAGGTACGTGAATTTCCTCGTAGCCCTTGAACTGACGTCGCGTAGAGCCTTGTGGAAGCTTCACGCTCGCGTTCGTCATGAGATGGTTTCCCTGGTCGAAAACAATGTTGTCCAGGTTGACAAGTCGGCTCGATGGTTGCAAGCCACCAACGATACCTTCAGGCTTCGCATCAGCCATCTCCACATCATTCGAGGTTTCTGGGAGATTGATGTCCTTGAGGTTGAACTTCATCTTCCCAGCGCCAGCGCCATCCTCAGCCTTGATACCAGTCTCGCGTGCGCGCAGCTCTTGCAGGATTTTTTGCTGCCCTGCAGCCTTCATCTCCCGCTCGACTGCTGTTCGCTCATCGTTGTCCTCTGCAGCTCTTCGCCATCTTGTAACCCAGACAATCCTATCGCGGTTGAGCACCAATTTCGCAACTAGCTCATGGTGTTCGTAATCGAATAGATCCATGAGGTCATTTTCGATTTCTCGCAGTTCCTTCTCTTCGCCGTCTTCCGAGACTCCCGCGAGATACTTGAGCGCGTCCTGTGTCTTCTCTTGCTGGGTATGCGCATCCTCATATATTTGTCCAATCTGCCGTTGTAACCAGTACGCGTCGATCTCATGAGCAGGAATAAGTTGGTCTGCGCCGTTTTTGGCATCTGAAGCAGCTGTGTCGCCCTGTATTATCGTCTCCTCTGCATCTGCAAACCCTCCATCCTTTTGATCGCCATCCTCTCCAATCTGTTCAATTGGGGCTTCTGCTTCGTCTTCTTCGTCTGAGGTATCGGCGTCTCGGACTTCGAACGTTTGAGGCCCGTCATCGTCCTCCTCTTCATCGTCGAACACGACAGCTACACCCTGGTTGTCGCCATTATCTGCGCCCTCACCGTCTGCCATTTCTTCATCACCTCCCTCATCATCGTCTTGCGCATCGTAGTCAGTGATCTTCTTGCCCAGGTTCACAAGCTCGTTGAACTCCTTTGCGCCCATGGAAGTACCAAGGAGATCATCCACTTCCTTCTTCTTGTCAAAGTCCTTCATCGTGTCATCCTTGAGATATTCCAGGACCTGATCGGCCGCACTTCGTGTGGTCGCGGGATCGACGTCACCGAGAGCTCTGCTCACAATGGTGGTGATGAACTCGAAAGTCTGGCGCGTTGCAGGCGTCCGTGGCTTGTATGTGAGTCCTTCAATGTTCAAGTCGGCGGAAGCGATAGCTCCAAACCCACTCGTGCCATCGTCCCGTTTTCTCTTGCGCTGCTCACGCTCCAGTACGTCTCCACCTTCACCCAGATCTCCTCGCTCGACACCAGGTCCCTTGAGTTTCTTCGCTTGCACATTCGCACTGTCGCGCGCCGTCCTTCCTCCCATGTCCCGGATGTTGATGCGGCCTGCGAGCGACTCGGGATCGCCAGTGTGCTCGTCCGGTCGGCGCGGATTTGTGAACCGCCTGTCTACCTGCAGAACCAAATTCGACATGGCCGCATATTTGAACTGCGCCAGATTGTTCTGTTCTTTCGACATGATGGCGGTGGGTATCGTTGTTATGCGCGGCTTGCGCTTTTAGTTCCGCCTCGTAGAGCTGGTGGCTACGTGCAGATTATAGCAGTGTATACTGCAAGAAACGAAATCGCCGTATCCCTCCAGGTAGAAGAAAAGGAAAAGAACTGTGTGATTGAATGAAGTCGGGCTGTGGACGCGCCCTAAAGTTGGATGCAGGTGAGCGGCGTCGCGATCTCGAAAACTTATGAGGGAGCTGCAATGCCGCACGGACCACACATCACATAAACTCCGCCACCACATGCATATAAACGACTTGATATGCAAAGTCCGTACAGGGCACTGTGAGCAAGAGAAAAGACATGATGTCATTGTGGCAATTCAAATGGTTCAAACTACCCGTTAGAAAATGGCAGTGTCATAACAGAGCAAGAACGTGTGTGGAGCCAAGTTTACAGCTTCTTGCTTTCTAGCTATCAGGCACCATTCATCTATACCGTGTCCTTGTACATAAACACACATACTGTTTTCTAGCTATGAACTCCATTGCTCATGCTGCCACATATACCATGACACGAGCTTCATCTCCCTACCTGTTAATTGTAATCTTCCGCGCCCTCTACTCGACCCACATCTACTCAAACACCCTCGGTCTTCTTCTTCTTCTTGTCCTCGATCATCTCCACATTGTCTTCCGGCACCCCTTCATACTTGTCTACCAAGAACTCTAGTATTTCTTCACTCAGGTCACCTTGCACTGTGATTTCCTCGCCACCACCTGGAATCTTCGTCACACTTGATCCTGTCGCAAACTTCTTGCCAAAGTCCTTGGCCACCTTTTTGATGTCCAGACCAAAAGCTTCTAGGCCTTGTACAGCCGTCACATATTTCCGCTTGTTGCGCTCGATGCGCTTAATGAGAATCTTGGAGGATGCGCGCGTTTCGGCTGCTCGTGCTTCGGCAGTTGCGGCTTTGGCTGCCTTCTTCTGTGCATCTTTCTCAGCCCGTTTTTGGGCGTCGACGGAGAGGGAGGCCATGTTTTGCTGTAGCGCTTCTGGGGGAGGGTTAATAAAGTTTTACTAATACACGGTATGATGCTGATCGAGCTCGTCCCTGTTGTGCGTAGGCTTGGACGTACCTGCTGAATACAGCTTCGCGTGCAAATCTGGATGCGCCTCCTCAAGCCATTCTTCACACTTCTTCGTTGTGCCGCCGAACTCGCAGTACTACAACAGTCTCTCGTCAGTATCTGGCTCGCCACAAACGCGTCTCGGTGTCGTACCTACTTCAGGCGGTAAACTGCATACTGCGTGTTATTAGCCAACGTTGTGGAAACCGATGTCAAGCGTGCCTTACCTCCGCAGTAGATGACGGGTTTCGGTAGTGTTGTCTCGTCTGACATTTTGGGAATTTGGGAATGCTGAATGTGAATGGTTCGAGTGGGGTATGCTGCCTTGAGTGTTGGAAACTCGACGCGATAGGGAGTGTAGTGGGGCAGAGGGAGCGTAGCGGGGTATTCATAACGTAGTACAAGGGTTCTCCGTCATACCAATACCTTGCAACTTAGTACATAAACTTAGTACATAGTTGCAAGTACCTACTGAGGCTACTTCATCTGGTTCTCCAAAATCAAGATCTTGGGATCCATGCGGATCTCCACCCAATAGCCCCTCAACACACTATTCCTCAACACCCCTTCCAACCCGCGCCATGCCACCGCAACCTTAGTTTTCCAGTCGTCCTTATCAAACGACGTACTACTGTTCGCATACAAAGGTTCAGCCAGCTTGCCGCTTTCTTCTCCGGGCTTCAAAAGCCTAACGACTCCGCCGAAGCCGTACACTACATGTACAACTTCCCACTTCCCAATCACCTTCTCTGGCTTCTCGGCAAGTACATAGTCAAATTTGGCCCAGAACATTGGCTCTAGAACAGTGTTCGGATCCTCCGTCTTTTCATAAGTCCATGTCCTGCTTTGTAGGGCATTTTCTTCTTCCAGTACGTCCAGCACTGTCTGCGGTCCTGCATGACTCTCAAGGAAACGTGTAACGCCCGTTTGACAGGCAAGGTTATCAAAGTAAACGTTGAAGTGCGGCCTGGAAGGATGCTCCATATCTTTATGCAAAGCCTGCAGTGCTTCGCCTCCTGGATAGTTGAGACTGGAAATGGCTAAGATCGCGCTGGATGCCACAAATGATACTAAGACCGACCCCACAAGCATTAAGCTCAGAGCTGCGTATACCACAGACTTTGTTCGTCGTGTCCAGATCCATGCTGCTCCAGCCGCAGCTACTGCCGTTATCCCAGGAATAACGTAGAGAATAAAGCGCCATTCTTTGTGAGGTAGGAAGCTGTATATCGCCACGAAGCTGAGCAGCGGAATGAGCAGATCCAGACTACGTCTACGGGAGGATGTGTTCAAGACCGCAACTGGTATGCAGATCAGATAAGTCGCAGGGTTCAGCAGTATTCGGGGCAGTGCATTTGCAAAGTAGTAGTGCCATGGCGAGACACCCCAGTCAGCCGAGTGTCCTTGGATAGTGTTGTAGTAGAAGCCCGTCCACTCAGGCCAAAGCGGGAATGATTGCCAAAAGAATGAGTCTAAGCACACAGTGCAGAGGAGGCCTATGACGGCGCCTCCGAGCCCTGCGGGAATAATGACGCCTGTGATAGAAATCTTGCGTGTCAGAAACAAGTATATCGTAATGGTGCCGATCAGGATGGCCAGCTCAGAGCGAAAGACAACCCCAGCAATCGTGAGGAGATACAAACTCAGTCTGTAGTAGCCAGAGATGTTTGATGTAGTCCAAGGGACAGTGTACGCGAGTAGCAAGCTACGCAATGCAAGGTTGCCTGTATTGTAATAAGCCAGCAAACTTTAGAAGAATCAGCCACGGACTTACTGAATACAAAAGCAAACATGTTCGGCAACGTCCTAGAAGCGTAGTATATGACATGAAACTGACTTGCTTGGAATAACGCATACCATATACCTGCGCTCGTTCCAAAGGTCTTTTGCACGCTCCTGCCAAAAGCCACCAGGGCAGCTGCACTGAGTAGTCCAAGAACCCCTCGAACTGTCATCCACACAATCAGCATCCCCGCAGCCTAATCTTTCAAGGTAAACTAACCTAACAGCTGCACCTGTGCCATATCCCCCAACAACCCAACCCACGGTCTACTCAACCCACTCAACACCAACGCCCCCGCAAATGTCCTCGGCACGCTTCCAGGAAATCCAACATGATCGTAATTCTTGGCTAGAAAATCCCTTGCATTTTCAGTCGGTATGCCATGCACAAGAATATCATGAACGGCCTGGATATTAAACGACTCCTCGACCTTCGTAAACGGCGAAACGAACAAATGAATCAGAATGAAGGACGGGATAAGCAGGAAGAAAGGCCACGTAGAAAGCGATGACGCCATGACTACCAAAGCAAACTTTGAAAGCTTCTCTAGCTGCGATGATGGTGCTAGAGGGTGGGAGGACAGGAAGGAATGATGCAGACGTGTATTGTAAGGTAAGCTAATTGAGCCAATCACGTGAGCCCGCGCTCCACACCTCCTACTAGACGCGTGCGCCGAGGTTTAGAGGCGCACGTAACGACCGTCGACAGCCCACAAGCTTCTTTCATTTCATCTGTCATCCACCACCACCATCTCCAACATCTCCCAATGTCCTCCTTCCAACCTCAAACATGGAAATTCAAAACCTTGCCGTCCCTTCCGTTTACCTGCTAATCCTCTTCCTGGGCTACCCCTCGCAATGGTTGTTGATGCACCTGGAACCACGGCCGCTGACCAAAAACGAAATCATTGCTGCAAATGTTCTTCTGGTGCTGATCTTCATCACGTATACGAAGAGCGTGTTTGTTGATGCGGGGACGATACCGCGAGATTGGGCGGAGAAGCTGGATGGGGAGAAGGGGGATGGAAAAGAGAAGGACGGCATCGTAGTGGGAGGAGCGGGGAGAAGTAGGAAATGGTGTCGGAAATGTGATGCTGCGAAGCCGCCGAGAGCACATCATTGTAAGGAGTGTAAGAGGTAGGTTTGGTTTGTCTCTGATTTGTCTTGATCACGTGCCTTTCCCCCATCAAGTATGATGTTTGCTTTTTCGTCTTCTAATGGGCTACATACGAAGAGGGAGTATCAACTGCAGTACTTATATACCCCTGTTCAGCCTCATCACATTGACCCAACCTCACACTAACACCCTCTCAGATGCATACCGAAAATGGACCACCACTGCCCCTGGACAAACAACTGCGTCTCAACCACCACCTTCCCCCACTTCCTCCGCTTTCTCCTATATACTACTGCCGGTCTCTCTCTCCTCCAATCCTTCCTCATCCCGCGCCTCACACACCTTTGGTCCAACCTGGACATGCCGTCCTACCTTGGCCCCACGCCCTTTCAACTTGCCCACCTCTTCGCCATCCTCATCATAAACTCAATCACCCTCTTCGTTTTAGGTGTGCTCCTCCTCCGCAACATCTGGTGCCTCGCTGTCAACACCACTACAATCGAAGGCTGGGAGATTGAACGTCACCGCACGCTCGTACGCCGCGCAAGACAGTTTGGTGGCTACCTCGCTGCCCCCGACGGCGTCAAAGTACGAATTAAGAAACAAGAGTTCCCTTACGACATTGGTATCTGGGCCAACATCGTCGCAGGCATGGATTCAGCGAATCCCTTGAATTGGTTTAATCCGTTTGCAAGCACTCCGCGGCTCGAAAAGGGACTTCGATTTGAAACGAATGACTTCGAGGATGAGAACAAGGTGTGGCCGCCGCCGGACCCAGATCGAAATTATAGGAAGAATGCAGTACCAGTCAACAAAGACACTTTTCGCTATGTAGAGTCGGAGCTTAGTCGTGAGGACGAGATCAAGGCGTTCAAGGCGAGGCAGGCGCAGGACGAGGTCAGGAGACGGAAGACGTACGTGGAGCGCGTGGACGATGTGATGGAAGATGAGGACGACGGGGAGGGGATGCAAGATGAGGGCGAGTATGGATATGGGAGCGAGGAGGTCGAGGAGGAAGAAGCTAGTAAGAACAGATTCGGTGACAGCGAGCGTGAAAGTGTGGCGGCGTGGAGAAACTCTGAAGGAGAGCGGTTGAAGGACTTTGGAGTGGACGAAGATGTCGAGTTTTACGATGAACAGAATGATGACGATGTACCTCTAAGCGAGCTGCTTGCTAGGAAACGAGCCGCTTCGATGTCAGCCCATAGTCACACATGAGAACAAAATCAACATATAAGATTGAATCTGACAACAAAGACTTTCCCTGGGTGACAAATGTATTCTGATAGTAACGAATGTTGCAGAGCTCGTGTGAGCCAAGTGGGGGAAAAGATCTAATACAGTAATCCGGCAGTGAATAAGTCCAAAGGTATCGATGTGCACATGTATACTGAACCACCGCATTTGCGCCTACATTTGGCAACCCGTCATAGGACAAGTCTTTCAGACAAGATGCTGCAAAGTAAATGTGCACTTCCGCGCCCCATTGCGTAATTCTGTATACAACCTTCCACGTTTGAGCGATAGGCTTTCCTTTCATGCATTCTGAGCCCAGCCGAGGCATCCCCAATTCCATCTCTTCAATTCCCTCCCTCCGGTAGTCCAGATACCGTAAAAAGCTTATTCGTAAATACCTGTATCCTTCTTTTTCATCATTCCGACTACCGGAGCACGGCTCGACTAGTAGTCGGGGTTGCCGTTCCCGTTGTGCGCATGGATCGTTTGGTACCCAAAGGCAGCTGTATTGTCTTCGCCCATCTCGGAGTTGGTGTTCAGTACATGCCCTTGGTTCTCTGGGCCGCCTGAGTTGGGCCCGCCGGGCCCGCCTGCATACTGCCCAGTGGGTGGCTTGTTCTGATTTGCGAGGAGGGTCTCGTACCACCAATCAATACCAATAGTTCAGATAAACGTTTTCGCCAAACAGTAGGCAACAAAAGAAGTACAAGGGGGAAGAAAAAGTTGGCAGCTTACTTCGCGGTACCGAGATAGGTAGATCTTGAGGGCCTCGGAGTAGTTTTCGAAGCCGAGTGAAGTCATGGCAAAGAGTATGTCCTCGCCATTGACCGTCTTGCGCTTTTCCTGCTGGCATTTTTCGGAAGCTGCATGGGAAATTAGTGGCTGTTTGGCAAGAAGCCACCCGGATACGTACCCTCGCTGGTGATGAAGGAGATGAACTCGCTGACGCATTCCTGCATGCATTCCTTTGCCTCCTTGGCTATCTTTGCGTTTTCGGGCAAGGCCATCTTCATGATGCGGGCGACTGGAGCAAAGTTACGTATGTTAGCATCCGAGGCCGCAGTGGCATTTTGGTTTGTGCTCTTTGGCGTGGATTCTGGCGGGGAAGTGGACGAGTGTGGAGAAGAGGACGACATGTCGCAGGCTGCACGTCGGCCGTTTTTTCAGGCACACAAAGAAGCCGAGTGGCCGGGATGCAATACAGATTCGCGTGATTCGACGCAGAGACGCGCGAGCGGAGAGTGTCTAGGCATCCAGAGACGCCCGTTGGAGCAATCCGTCGACGTGCAGACAGGAGCGGTGCGGTGCGCAAATCAAAACGGCGGGAAACAGCAAGGGAAATAGACGTACCATTGGCGATTGGAAGCCATCGATCTTGCTCCTTGACCTCGAATTCGTAGCCTACTTGACCTGTGTTATCCTCTGTGTTCCGGTCCATGGGCTGTTCTTCGTCAGGCGACTGGACTGGTTCCACACCCTCCTGCTTTGGGGGAGAGGTCGACATATTATCGGTTGGTTGCGCTCGGGAAGCGGATGCGCTGGCGACTATTTCGTTGGCAACCACGTCACTGGGAGTAGACGACGGGACAGCTTGGCGGCCGAATATGCAACCTACGGTCACTGGTGTAACTCGAAGCCTGGAGGGGGACGGGGTTAGTGGCATGCAGGAGGCAGCTTGGGATGCAGCTAAGGTGGGTGGGCTCAGCGAGCGGGCGGGCGGTAAGCAAGCACGGCGTAAGGACGGCGCAAGGGAGGGCTTGGGAAGGCTTAGGAAGGGCTTACTGTGAGCCTGATGACTGCCTAGGACTGTCTAGGCGGGCGCGCGAGCTGTTCTGGGAGAGGCCGGGGACAGAGGCCGGGACCGTGGTGGCAGGAGCGATGCGCGGATGTAGCAGGCGCGACGCGCTCGGGGTGGGCAGGTGCGATACTACGGGCGAGGAAGGCGTATCACGGCTGTCACGACTGTCACGACTGTCACTGACCTGCTCACGGCACGATAGCGTGTGCGACGAGGGGGCTGGCGGCCGTCTGGGGATTGGTCGCCGTCGACGGCTATGCAGGCGGGCAGGTGGCAGCTGGGCGGCGGCGGTCCGGCAACAATCAAGGGCGTTGTTCGGGGCGCAGAGGGGCGTGGGTGTTGGCAATGCGATTGCAGCACGCTGTGCCGTGGTAGTCGCGACGGGTGAGGTGGTGACGCGCCTGCCAATAGGAGCGCGAGGAGAAGATGGGGAACCAGCTGGGAGGCCAGGAGGGAGCTTGGACGTGTGCGACAATAGCGGCCGAGCCGTGGTGGGTGGAGAAGAGGGTTAGGGACCACCACAGCCCAATTTTACCACCATCGCGGGCGAATCGAAGGGGCCGACCAGGACGAAAATCGGCCAGTCAGAAATGCGTGTGCGTGCGTGTGCGTGCGTGTGCTGCGCCGGTAGCTGGTAGCAGCACGCAGGTAGTAGTCGGCACAAACTCCGGCCCGCGCCGAACGAACAAGCCTTGGCCGGATGGGCCCCCCACTCCACCAAACGTCAAACCAAACCTCACTTGGCCCGGGCATCTCAACAGGCATAGGTAGCACTCTGCATCATCCACGCAGCAAAGTTGTTGCAAAAATTACCAATTCTCCCCCGAGCCGGCTCTGCACGGCTAGCCAAAGACACCGGCATGCCGTCTGAACCAGCCCTGCAGACGCCCCGGCCTAGCTGGCGATCCTATATGTGTGTACATGAATCGTGTCGGCAGCCCTACAGACCTACTGTATGTACAGTACACGCGAGCAGGCAACTTGTCATTGCAAGCCCACATTGCTCCTTCCTGGCAGGAACGAGTGTCCAGACCCCTCCCAGCCTCATCCCCCACCTGTCCGCCCGCACGCATGCCCGCTCACCGACGTCAGTATATACTGCTGTTATCGTCGGGCGCTGCTTCACTAATCTACAGTACTAATAATCCCTCACGCAATGACGTTGACAGCATCCACCCGCGACTCCACTTGGAGTCGTTCACCGTCCTTTTTGCTCTGTGGAATTTGCCGGTACCCTATGAGCTACGTGTCCACGGCCATGGGAACATGGTGCAGATCAGTGCGTCCGTAACAGTTGGGCCGACTGGCCAGCCAGCTCATCATGCAGAAATGACTCCGGGTTTTTTTGAAAACACGTGCCGGGCCAACTGGCAGTCCCAGTGCAAAGGTACCCCTCTCGAGCTTTGGCACCTGGTAAGCACATACATACATACGTACGGTAGACGACGGACAGGCGGGACGTGTATCATGTAAGCGGGGCAGCTGAAGCTGAAACATGCGCCTGGACCTGCTGTGGTGGCTGGCTCATACAAGGTTTCTTTCAAGCCGTGTGAGCTATAATGTTGGAGTTATATTCACTTCCGTTACCAGTCAGCCCACAATCGACTTGGGAAGGCTGTGCCGCCCTGCAGTGACATGCTGTGCAAGATCACATCATGGGTAGCCTTATACTCTGATCCGAGGCGAACCCAACCCTTAATGAGACGACCCCTTATCTCAATGGGCATGAGCCTTCCTCCTGTAGTCTACCTACGCAGCCCCAAATAGCTCTATGCATATGTCGTGCGCCCGCCTTGTCAGAGGCATGTTGCATGACCCGGCACCTGTCTATTGCCCTGGTTGTTGGACTACCTGGACGTTATTCTTCTTCTGTGTCAAGTTAGTTGTGCATTCCCAGAAGACCGAAATAGTAAACGCACCTTCCACTTCTCCATCTCATCTTGCTTCAGCTTGTACTGCTTGACTAGCTCTTCTAGCGCCTTCTTTAGCCCATCCGAGTTGGTCTGCAAGATGGGCACCACTTCCTTGACTGTCCGCTCAGTCAGAACGCCGTTGATCATGCGAAAGCATTTCCGATCTCCCGACAGTGGCTGCAGCGTCTCCAAGACAAGTCTAGTCTACGTCAGTACAGAAACTTACAAGACAGAGCGGTGTGTTCTGCGTAAAAGGGTATAAGTCATGAGGGGAAACAAGGCCGAGTGGCGGACGGAAGCGGTGTGACGAGGAAATCTCAAAGAGTGAAAAGTGCGTAGATTAGTGACTTACTTGTGCTCCTCGGCCTCCTGCTCAATATCGCCAATCTTCGATGCGATAGTTTGTAATGTGTTCTTGTAGTTTTGGTATGTAGTCTGCAGTTCTACAACGAAAACACCGCATTAGTTGTTAAAGTTTCCATTGGAACAAAATATTTGCGCAGTTAAGAATACACTTACCCTGCTGTTTTCTCAACTGCGCCTGAGACGCCATGGTACCGCGTTCTAAGTAGCGGAGATGTCAAATTTGCGTGATTTCGGCTGAACAGGGCTGGCTTGTCTGGTGTGTGCTTGCGGGGAACTCGGAGGAGAGAAGAGAACCTGGAAAAGATTGTGAGAACGCGACAATTGTTGTGTGCACGCTGGTCGTCTTTGGGCTCTAGTAAGTCTCAGATGAACACGAAAAACGGGAAGAGAGATATTGTTTGCAGCATGCAAAATGAAGTTGATATCGCAGTGTGTCTTGGACAGGCTACCTACAGGTAGTCGTCGATGGTTGTCCCGTGCGCTCGGACGTTAGGTTCCAACCATTCGTCGGATAGATCGATACCTACCATCTCCAACTTCAACATTCCTCACAACAGCTTGCGCCACCACTCCAAAGCAACCACCATTTTCCCCAAATCCCAAATCCGCGCGCCGACCAATAATGCACCCCCACCTCCACACCGAAGAAGTTCAAAAGAGTGCGCCTTCCCTTCCCTCCTTCACCCCTCCACCAGTGGCTGATACCCCTCCAGATTGCGCCGAAGTCGTCGCCCTCCTCGAAGAATGCCACGAACGCGGTTTTATGTGGAAAGTAACAGGCCAATGCACCGCCGCCAAACATCAAGTCAATATGTGTCTGCGCGGGCTGCGACTGGAGCGAACGCGGCAGAATCGCGAGGAGGCAAAGGCGAAGCGGGAGAAGATAAAGAAGGTGTGGGCCGAGTTGGACGAGAATAAATAAGAAACAAGGAATAGAGATGGGGAAACCGAGGAATGAAAGAGTTGTATATAACTACGGGCATAGAAGAGGAGAGAGCTTGGTTTGCGCCGACAGCTTCGACTTGAATCATACAGGCAGTACAGTTCCAAGGGGGAAGGAGTTCATCACGGTGCCACTATCGGCCCAGAAGGTTTCAGCCTTCTTCTTTTTCTTGTATTATATTGAGTAAACCTTTTCGGGCGTTCACGGAGCAATTCAGGGGAGCAATGGTTGGGGACGGGAGAAATGCGTTATTACTACATGGCCAGACTAGCTTCCTCTAGCAACAAAAGCCACGAATACCAACTACACCTTACTCATCTTCGTCCGAGCCCTCATCCGACCTGCCAATAGGTGTAGTTCCAGCCAAGGGCGTAGTACCCAAACTATCCAGACCCCTCTCCGTAATCAACCGGCCTCCTTCTACACCGTTCGCAGGCAGTGCGGGAAGCCCTTGCTCCTGGCGTAACTTTTCATACTTTTCGCCTGTTTCCTGCAGTTGTTCTTGAAGATACTTCTTCCGTTCCTCAATCTTGATTTTGTCGTCTTTGAGGTCCTGCAGCCTTTGTAATATCAAGTTTTTCCTCTGCTGCTTCGTTTTAATGTCGATGGTGAGTCCTTCTAGCACATCGTCCAATTCTGGCAAGGGTGTGATTCGCGGTGGAGTCTTTGAGCCGTCATCTTCGTCTTGGATCTTCTGGCCATATCTTCCTGCGCGCGCTTGGGCTGCAGCGAATGCAATATTTCGCTCTTCGTCCGAGCCGCTTGAGCCATCATCTCCTGATAGGCCCTCGGCGTCGTTGATGAGTTCTGCTATTTCAGCGCGCCTTCTTCGTTGCGCCTCCCTTTCTGACTTGCGACCAAGTGAAATCTTGCCGTCTTCCACAAAATCGTCGAAACCTTCCGCTATATCCTCATCGTCATGAATCAAGCGAGTCTCTCCATACTTGTCTTTCGGTCGAAGAGATATTTCGTTCTTGTGCTGTCTAAACTCGTCTTCTCCTTGATCGTCTGATGCCCAATCCCGGTCTTCATCGTCTCGCGCATTTTCCTCCTGTGCCAAACGTCTCCGCCGTGCTTTCTTCTCTCGAATTTCAGCGTCACTCGGTATTGCGGATGAAGAGTCAAGCGATGTGACTGGCCCGAATTTCGAGGCGATATCGAGGGCACGCTCCGTCTTTTCAAAGGGATCTGCGGAGGCCGTGAGGTCGCTAGGTGTTGATGGCGTTGATCTGCGCAGCTCCTCTAAATAGTCCTTGCTGTACTCGGTCGGCTTGGGTGCTTCTGCTACAAGCGGTGAACGCGCCCGCAACTGCGCACTCTTCTCCAGCGCAATACGGTTGAGATTCGCCTTTTTCGGAGTTACGAGCGTAGTATCACTCGAATCGGCACCCTCGTTCCCCTCATCACCAGGGCCAAAAGATATCCGTAGGGAAGACCGCTTCTTTGATTTGCCAAGCACAGGCCGCTTGACCACTACAGCCAGTTAGTAGGCAGATTCGCTAGCTTTGAGGCCTGGAGAAATGCGCTGCGAGTTTCCCCAATGTCAGAAAAGCTGGCAATGGCGACAAATTTGAGACTCACCCATAGGCTTCTGCCCTTCGCTCTGCGAGCTGGTGCTCTCATTGGACTCGTCGTCATCGTATGATCCAATTTTGCGCGCCACGCGCGTCGAGCCGCATCGCTTCATGTTGTATATTTGATCGTTGTGAAAGCCGTCTGGTTACCCCCCTGTTATCTGAAGCTGTCGGGTATAGTGGAGAAACATAGGCGGTCGCGCTCACATGTTCTTGAGGCCTGTGCACGGGCCCTCCGCAAAAAGCCCTAGAGCTATCCCACCATTGCTCTTGCTTGCTGGTGAACAACCACGCGCGATTCAAGCTTCCACGCGACCTACACAAACAAAGCCGATTTTTGCCGTTACTGGAAGCTTTTCCTAAGATCCAGAAGCTCACAAACAAGCCTCCACCGCCAACATGCCTCAAGCACAGCCAGAACTGAAGAAGGTAAGTTCCCAACGCCTACCCAAGTTACCGCTTCCTAACCTCCATAAGTACCTCGAGAAGCGTGTCCTCGTTCAGCTCAACGGCAGTCGCAAAGTCATGGGCATTCTCCGAGGATATGATGTATGTAGCCCCCTTCTCAACCTCGCCGCATACGAGCTTAGCTAATTTGGCATAGGTCTACTTGAACATTGTACTCGATGAGGCGCTGGAGGAGGTCAACAACGAGAAGGTGCGCATCGGCATGGTGGTTATCCGTGGAAACGCTGTAGTCATGCTCGAGGTACGAACTGTGCGCTCCTTATTATTCCAAGCACATGCTGACTGACCCTCTAGGCGCTGGACCGTATTAACCAGGACGTTCCCAAGATTGGACGATAAGAAGCCGCATGCGATCCCGACGATTACAAAATACCAGCGGTATATTGAATAGCCGCATGCGCGAGGCAGACTGGCTGATGATGAATATTACAAGGCGCATCGGCGTTTGAGGCGCGAGCATTTACGGGTATGCCTCACTAGGCCCTTTCCGCGCCCACATCTTCCGAGCGTTAGACATTTACGGAGATTTGCTTGCGGAGAATTTATGTTGACACCTACATGTATACAGGATGATATTGTGCTCAGATACCAGCTTGAGAGCTTCAGTAGGTCATTAGTGGCTAGATTCGCAACAGAAGGGTTACAACAAAGTGCAAAAGCTCGAGCTCTGCTACCATCAGAATCAGACAATCAACAGTCCGCCATTCCAACTCTGAAGCTTATTTATGAATTGGTTCCAGTACGCTTGAAGGTTAATTGCTGACAACTCTTAAACAAATGCCATTATAGCTACGATTATAACTTGGCCTTTTCATGCTCCCTCATGTACTCCTGGACTAAGCTCCACGCAATTTCCGCGAACGGCGCCATCATCTGCGCATATTCATGGGCCTGAGCGCTACTCGCCTGTCTGCGGGCATACCTCGCCGCAATTCCTTGCATGATAACCGCACCCCTATACGTACTAAACGCGTCACCCCAGGTCAAGTCTGGTCGCGGGTCCCAGCCCGCTACCTCTGAATACCAAGCGACTAGCTGGTCGCGTGACGGGAGACCTGGTGTAGCACTAGGCTGGAAACCTTTGTGTGCGCGTCCGATAGTCATGGCTGTTGCACTGGACGCCGTTACGTAGGGTTGCAGGAGGTTATTCAAGTCAGAAAGTGGGTGTCCAATGGTACTCATTTCCCAATCCAGGATACCGATTACACGGGGCTCAGTCTTGTGAAACACGACATTGTCAATCTTGTAGTCGCCGTGAACGAATGTTGCGCGGTCCTGTGGTTGTGTCTTGGGGTCGCTGAAAAAAGCTACCATGTCGTCTTGATGCGGGATCTTGCCGACCGGCACACCAGTCTCCTTGTCCTTGGCCTCAGCCTGTGACTGGGTGATTGTGTTGAAGGTAGCGATCTGACGGTTGTAGAAGCCAGCGTTCTTCCCGTAAGAGGCGAGATTCACAGATGCAGGGGCGACTCTATGAAACTTGGCCAGGGTGGTTATGGCGGAGTGCCACCTGAGGGTCTCGATCAGCATTTTAAGCTTATACAATACGATATGGGCATTTACATCTTCGTCCGCTCTTCAGGCGTCACGTCCGGGATGACCGGGTCCTCGAAGATCCGGCCATCGAGGAACTCCATAATATAGAAATCCGTTCCAATGACGGCTTCATCTTGACATAGACACAATGCTCGTGGAATGGGCACATCCGTTTTCTCTAGTGCATGAATAATGCGATATTCGCGGTCGACTCTATGTGCAGTCTATCAATCTGTCGTTAGCCTTGCTCCCAATCCTCTAACGTTGAGTTCATCACACACCTTTGATAGCAACTGACCCGGCGGCTTCTTCCTCATGACATATTTCTTGCCATCTTTGTCCGTCAACTGGTACGTTGGATTCGACTGTCCGTATCCGAACTGTTTTTCTGTCAGCCAAGCTTCGGAGCGCTTCGGAAAGGCGAACGTACCTGCTTTACGTCGAGCGGGACTTTGATTTCAGGGACATTGGCGCTGATGTAGCGCTCCAGTGAGGCTACTTCAATAGGTTGCCGTACAGTGCCGGCCATGTTGGGGTATGCTGACGAAGGTGCATAGCGAGTGCGCGCAAGTCATGTAGGTGGTGCGGTTGAGCTTCACCAAAGGTGCCTCGGCAAATCGTCCAACATGGGGAAATAGGCTCGGAGAGTCGGAAAGAGCTGCACCTCCGCAGGAAGTCGGGTCGGGGTAGGCATGGGGATTTCTGGGTTCTCGGTTCTGGCAATCTTCTTCCAGCAGGCGTATACATATGGATTTTGTTCTTCCTAGTATGTACATCTGTGATGAGATGACTGTACAAGGCGGGCTGCGCTTTCTCAGGGTCATTTGTGCTTGTTACGTGGTAGCCTTATAAACCTTGCAAGAGCTTGTGAAAGCCTGTTTATATTATATCACTACAAAGTGGTCCATAGGTAGCATTCCATCTGGCATTCGCCAACTCAGACAACTCGTCCTTGTGTATTCCGTAGTCGACCTTGCCTGAACTGAGAGTGCAATAATAGCCGGAACTCGGGACCCGCTCCCGTGCACGTGGCCACGCGTCACCTGGGTGTACACACATGCGCAGTTCAGCTTACGTCAACAAACGAAGGGTGTCTATTGGTGTTCGTTGGGCATGTACCGAATTTTAGCTGTTGGCATGCGATGTGTTCGTACTCGTCGACATGGTCCGGTAATTGCGCAATCCAGAGTTGACAAGATGATGTCAAGACCAAAATACACGCAACATTCACATGCCACCGCGTCCCAAAGGGAGTTCCTTGAAGCGACCGTTACACGAAGCGCTCTCCCGTAGTGTACGGAGTATGCTGGGCTATATTGCTTTTGTTAGTACGAAGTATTAGCTGGTCGTTTTGCTGATGGTGCCACACGTTGCACGACGAGTCATGGCATACTGAGCAGTACACAAACAGTGCTCCGAGGGAAATGAAGAGCTTTTTGTGAGTGAATAGAAGGTCTGTTTATGAAAAGGAGAGAGGGTTTCCCCTTTGATAAAACATGGCAATCGATTGGACGGCGGTCGGTTAAATAATCATGCTCTCCCATCTTCTCGTTACAAACACCGCCGGACCCCTGCTCCGCTATCTCATCAAAACAAACACCGTCCTACTTTCCCTGTGATACACTATACAGGTTGGCCCTGTCAACAGCCGTCCGGCATGGCTTACCCGCACACTCCAAGGCGTCTTGGGGCGCGACCGGCACTCCACCCCACTGCTTCATCGCCCAACCTTTCACTCAACGCCAGTAAGAGCATGGCCCGACAAGCCTCTCTCTCAGCACTAGTAGGGGGCAACGCTTCGCCGTCATCCACCAGAATGGGCGCAGATGGGCGCGACATCGACGTCGGCGACACTGTCGACGTCCCCGGCGGTATGATGGGTGTTGTCAAGTTTGTAGGCAGCATTCGGGGCAAACAGGGAGTCTTTGCTGGCGTGGAACTGAGCAGAGAGTATGCGGCGCGGGGCAAGAACGATGGCGCAGTCGACGGGTACGCATGCAAACAACACAACAGCCCGGCGCATATGCTGATTTCCTTGCAGCACACAGTACTTCAACACTTCCGTTCCAGGCTCAGGTATCTTTCTGCCCGTTCATCGTGCCCAGAAACGAGTCTCCGCAGACTCGTCCGACTTCCCTCTCACGCCCACCACACCCTCGTACCACAACTTCAGCCTGTCCACCATGGAGAAGCCAAGCTTCAGCCCCGATGCGCCGTCTATGCCTCTGCCAAAGTTCTCGCAATCTGTCGGGCCTGGTGTTCGCGCGACTAGTCCTCGCTCCAAATCTACCTCGGTGCGGCCCTCGTTCAACCGCCCTGAGTCGCCTTATCGCCAGAAGCCAGGCCTAGGGGTGACTCCAGGAAGAAATGGCGGACTTACGCCCTCTGGCTTCTCCAAGAGCGCCATCGGCGCACCGCCACGATTTGCAAGTCCGGCACCCCCTCGTTATGCCAGTCCTGGTCCGAGAGCGGCTCCTCCACAGAAGCCGCGAACACCTGGTCCACAGCGATCGTACTCGCGGAATAGCTCCCGGATTGGTCATCATGACACTATTGACGAGGACAATGAAACAACACCAGTCGGCGCACAACGTGGCAGCAACGATTCCATGTCAAGCTACAAAAACCGACGACCAGGCTCCCGACTTGGTTCGTCCCCAAGTGAGGAGGTGCAGAGGCTTCAAGCGCTTCTGGAGGAACGCGAAAAGCAACTCAAGGAGCAGGCCTCCTCATTGAGCGAGATGGAAGCAAGTTTGTCGGAAATCCAGAGCCTTATCCCCGAGGATGGCATGGATATGGCCTCGTTGCATAGCGGCGAGCCCAATGATGTAGCACAACTACGAGCACTTCTCCGAGAGAAGAACGATAAGATCGCTATGCTCACGTCTGAGTTTGATGCGCATCGATCCGACTTCCGAAGTACCATCGATACCCTCGAGCTAGCGAGCACTGAGACAGAGCGTGTATACGAGAAGAAGGTAGAAGACTTGCAGGAAGAGCTACGTGAGTACCAGTCTCGTAGTGAAGACGTTGAGACTGTAGCTATGCAATTGAAGCAACTCGAGGAACTTGTACAGGAGCTAGAGGAAGGCCTGGAAGATGCACGCAGAGGGGAAGCAGAGGCACGCGGAGAAGTCGAGTTTCTAAGAGGGGAGGTTGAGCGCGGCCGATCCGAACTCCGTCGTGAACGCGAGAAGGCAGCGGCTGCTCTCAAGGGCGCTGGTGCTATGGTCGATGCGCCTGCAGCGCCAGGCCAAAGAGACATTGAACAGCGCGATGACGAAATCCGAGGCCTCAAAGCCATTATCCACTCTTTGAGCTCTGGTGGAGACGACCGTATCCGCTCACCTCTGCCAGCCAACTCTGTGGACTATGAAGAGCTTCAAAACGCCAAAGCGACTGCAGAGCGTCTAGAGCGCGAAAAAGAGGAACTCCGTGGTCTTGTAGAACGCAAGGCATTCAGAGAAGAAGAACTGGAACGTGAGCTTGAGAAGCTTAGAGGCCAGCTCGGTCTGGCAGAGCAGCGCGCCAGCATGATCAGCAACGGCATGTCCGAACACACTGCCACACAAGAGAAGCCATCAGAGCTCGACTCGAAAGATACAATGATGAACTGGAGAGAAACGCCCCAGCACGCTCGCCGCGACACTCCGCCTACCCTTACCACAGTTCCAGACTCTGATGGCCGCTCCTCAGCCAACAGTAGCCGCCTCTGGTGCGAGATTTGCGAAACAGGTGGTCACGATATTCTCAACTGCTCCGCCATGGGAGGCGACGCAGCCTCATCGTACTCGCACGATGACCCCATGCCCAACGGTAAAGATGTGATCGAGGGCCTCCGCGGCCTTTCCATCTCCTCGGATCGCTCCCGCCCTTCCATCCTCCATCCTTCAAAGCCCCCAGGCACCGCTCCCAGCGCGCCCCTTCCAAACCCTTCCTTCAACTCCTCAGCCTCGAATCTCGTTCCCCCAAAGGGCGCGGCTATCGCCGACCCAGATAAATGGTGTGCACTGTGCGAGAGCGAGGGGCATGATGTCACGGCCTGTCCTAACGAAGATGCCTTTTAGAGAAACGAAGGAGAATTCCAACGTTCTGTGTGTCATGGAGATGTGTTACTCTGCATTCTAAAGCCGTTTGTGCGGGGAAGTTGTGTCGTTCGTTCGTGCTGTTTTTCGTCATCGCGCGTATGATATCCCTCTCGACCTCCTGCTCTCATCCCACCCTTGCTTTTTTTTGGTCTAGGATCACGGCTTTGATGTGCAATGCGCTTTAGTAGTAGCCATTTATATTCAGAAAATTCTCGTCTTGTGTCTAGCATATAATAAATTTTCTGTAATCATCAGAGACGTCATGTTTTACTAGGTATAATACGATTTAGTAGGGCGGGCATATGCAAGGGTATTGGAGGATGTGCAGTGAGAGAGAGCGGAGTAATTGCATGCGTGCATGTATAGTGTAGATGAAATGTTACAATACTTACCAATAAAAAAAGGAGAAATAACGAAATATCAGATAACCCTGTTTTGGTTCACGTTGAGGGGAAATAAAGATAATTGGGTCTTTTTTTTAAGGTGGGGAGGGGTGGGGAGGGGAGGGGAGAAGAGGGGTGGCGCTAAGGATACGCCCACAAATCCCATGCCCCACGCAGATTTACAATTTTGATCGTGGTTATATAGTTAAAAGTTGATCATTCATTCATCAATCAGCTGCCTTCCAGCAACTTCTTCAGTCGTATAGTGGTTAGTATTTCTGCTTGTCATCGTAAGACGGCAAGTCGCAGGAGACCTGGGTTCAATTCCCAGCTGGAGAGATATGGCATGTTTCTTTTTTGCTTTTTTTGGAAACACAACATGCATGGTCAAACATGTATGTCACGATCATGACTTTCGTAACTTGCGATTCTGACTATTCTTCTTTTTAAAGTGTAGCCCGCACACACATGAATGTAATATCTATGTAACAGCCTTTGATAATGCGAATTATAGTAGTATTGATTGAGCCTTTCCTTAGCTAGCGAAATATAGTACGTTTCTTTTTTGCAAATTTCAACAAGATCATCTGTACATTAACACCCATACTATGCCTTCTTCCCCGATTTGTGCTTCTTGCTCTTCTTTTCCTTGAACTTCTCCGCCTCCTTGTACGCCTCCTCCACCGCCTCGCCTACTTTTCTCTTCTTCTCGCCCGTCTTAACAGCTACCGTCATGCTTGCTGCATTGCCGCCTTTACTCGCTGCTTTGCTGACTGCGCGTTCGGCGTCTTCCCAGTCCGTGGGGCCGGCACCAATTTCGTATCTGGGGGATCTTGTTAGTATTTATTCGTTGCGAAGCAAGAGTATGTGTGGCTCGGGTTGGGGTGGGGTAACATACTTGTGCAAAGGCAGCGCATCAATCATACTCCTTTGCCTCTCCCTCTCTTCCTCCAGAAACTCATCTCCGCCCTCCCTCAGCTCCTCTTGGAGATCTTTCTCCAGCGGCTGAAAGCGACCTGTTAGTCCGTCATCTTGCGCTCCCGTCTTTTCAACAACATCCATGGCTTCAGGCATAGTTTCCTCGACTGCGCCTTCAACGATGCTGCGGAACGCTGTGGCTACTTTTCTCATAACCTTGACAAACATGGCCATGAGCTGGCTGGAATTCACGTCAGCCAGCTCCTTCTCCACATCTGAAAACTCTTTCCGTTGTAGACCGATCGCGAGGAGCAGGGCAGCCTGTATGCCGGTCAGTTTGACCCTGCCTTTGAGACGACCGGTGAAGTAAAGAGAGGCAATGGGTGGCAGCATGTCGAGGATGACGTGATAGTCTAACATGTTATTTGCGTAGGAGTCTAGGCGCTTGAGGTCGAAGGGGGTGAAAAGGGCGTCTAGTTCAGCTTTTGAGATTGGTTTTGCGGTGAGGTCGGCGTCGAGTTTGGAGCCGGCGGATGCGGATTCTTCGATTGTGAGGGAGGTTATTGAGGGGAAAGTGCGGAATTGGTAGGAAAGCAGAGACAGGAAGCGCTTTTGAAAGTCCTTGGCGAAGGCAGCCACCCAGCTGCCGTCTGACGATGTTGTCTCGAGAGATCGTAGCATGATGCATGTGTGTTCGCCTGTGAGGTCGTTTGGCGTCTGGCGGAGGTATACAGGCACAAATGATGCGCGTTTCCAGAACTTATGCAGCTGCGATGTGAGACCGTAAGAAACACCGACGTAGTCCAGTTTCGGCGCCTTTAGTTCTTGTAGTCGGGCGAACAGCGGTGGCATCTCGCTTGCCTCTCGGATCTTGACGTTGTCCTTGAGAAGTGAAGCGTCTTCCAAGTCTTCTTCCGTTACCCTTCGCATCTGCTCCACCTCTTGAGGCTCATTCTCTGATAAGCTCGCGAGCTTGCCATCGTAGAAGTCGACCAAGAGCTGTAGAGCCTTTGATCCGTATCCCATGTTGACGTACTCTGGGTTTGTTGCTATACGCACTACACGTGCACCTGATAGACTAGCAAAGTTCTCGTCTTGGAACTGCTGGGACACAATCCAGGGAATCAGATCACCTCCCGCACGTTGTCCTCGACTCAAACTGTTGAGCACACTTTCCTTGCTGATCTGACCTTCAAGTGCTACTTGAATGACGCAAAGGGGCTCGGGGAGCTTGTTCTCCTCTGTAGGTCCAGTGAGGACAAACAGCTGATGTGCAGGCGCATCGGACATGAGCTGGAGATCATTGGGTGTGTTCTTGTAGTGACTTGCAACATAGAGCGCCATCATTTTCTGCAGAAACTTTTCTGCGGCCGGGTTATAAGAAAAGAGGGTGTCGCGGTTTACATGAAGTAGCTGGCATTTGTCGGGATGCGGGCATCCTTGGGTGGTCGACCTTCGCGGCAAGGTCGCATCAAGACATAGGAGGTCGTTCATCCATCGTTCAACAGAGTCGCCTTGAGCGTAACGGATAGGCTCTGACAGCGTAATCTCTCGGAGTGATCTGCCTGTCATTGATGTGTCGGTTCCGTCCTTGGTCTCCTTTCCTGTCGAACGATCTACAACGCTGGTCGAGCCGTTGAGACCCTTGCCTCGTGATTGTTCGCGAAGTTGCTGGATGAGCTTCAAAGAGAGCGATCGACCAGTTCCTTCGTAACCGTTGATTGTCGAAGCCATGAAGACGAGGTAAGGACCCATGAGTTTCCGTACGAGCGGTAGAGGGATAGCCGCAGCCTCATCAATCACCAAAAGCTCTGCCTGTCCCAGAACATGCGAATCTTCGGGCTTAATATATTGGATGACCTGTCTGTGCTGACGGTGCAGTTCGATTCGTACGATGGCTTTGTTCTGGTCGGGCTGAGTGGACTGCATGATGGTGTAGTCCTGGTGATCTACATAGTTTAGCGAATCGAATCCCTTGAGGATGAACTCGAATAGTGTCTTCAAGTTCTCTGGGCTAGGCGATGTAATGTAGATGTTGCTGTAGCCGTGCGCAACTGCTGCCGCCACGGCTACACCCAGAGCTGCGGACTTTCCTCGTCCACGGGCCGCGGTCAAAGTAACCGTACTGCGTAGTGTCTTCTCCACGATAGCCTCTACGAAGGTCAACAGCGCCTTGGCCTGATCTACAGTCTTTGCAAGCTTGACAAGGTCCCCAGTGGGAGGAGAATCTGCCAAAGACTCCTTAATCTCAGCCAGCTCTTTCGCCTTTGGTGTCTTGCCTTCCAGCTCTGTATCGGGTGGCGGTAGTTGCTTAACATGCTTTCCGCCCGATATGGGGAGCACGTTAAGCTCGTCGTCGACCACCAAGCAGCTGTCGCATTTCCCAAGGGACAGTATGAAGCGCTCGTTGAAGCGTGCAACGACGTCGCTGTGCGCCTCTGTCCGGTATCTTGAGTGGATATCCATAGACAATGTGTACAGCTGCTTCAAGCTACTCATGCCCTTCAATAGCAATATAACCAACCCACCACCCTCGACTGTTTCTATCGTACGCGCGAGGAGGTTCGGTGTAAGCGCTTCGAAGTCCTGCAAGATACACATGCCGTATGTGTTTCCGAGAATCTTGTCGGTTTCCTTGTAGTAGACATATCGAATGTTCTGCGTCGAGACGAATAATTCGAACGGATCGTCGGTATCGACGTCGCGGATCCCTCGCTTGATCTCGTTCTTAATCTTCTTTTCGCGCTTCTTACGGTGACTCGAGAAGCCCAGCAGTTTGTTCTTGTATGCCCAGAGCACTGACTTGTTCAGCTTGACATCCACGCTGAGCAAGATGTGGTAGAGATTGACAATCACGTCCTTTTGGCGATCACCGACAACAACAAAGAAGCTTCGTTTCTTTTCTTGGGCGCCATTCCGGATCAGCGCCGGTATGCGAGAGTCGATGGCTTTCTTGGGCATTTTGAGAGCTCCACAGGCGTCTCCGCCTCTTCTTCAACTGTGAGCTCGTGTCGGGTAGCGCAAGTAAATTTCCGGCAGTAATTGAATCGCGGAAGGATTTGGGCTTGATTACAAGGGATTGGGGCTTGCTGCCCGTGTTGTGGCAGGATATACAGTGTAGATGCAAAAGTTCTGGCCGGCGCGGAAGCTGCAAGGTTTCCGCGAAAATAATTCTTATCGATAACACCTTCGCGCTAAGAGCGCATGCTCTTCACGACTTGCTCTTGTACGATATAACGTGACCAGAAAGTTGGATTAATACAAAAAAACGCCAGTTATGTTCATCAAGTCCCTCATATCATATAATCTCGCTTTGCCAGCATCCCACCTCCCCCTTATCGCTTTCCACTCTCAGTGTACTTCTCCAGCCCAACATGCTCATTGATCCAATCCAACACAACCTGATGCCACATCAGCCCATTCTCCGGCTTAAGCACCCAGTGATTCTCGTCCGGAAATGTCAGAAATTGGCTCTCTACTCCCTTGCATTGTAGCACATTAAAGGCCGCCAGCCCCTCACTAATTGTCAGCCTGTAATCGAGTTCAGAATGGATGATGAGATGGGGCGTCGCCCAGTTTTGTGTAAACTTAGATGGATCCCACTTGGCCCAGTTTTCGGGATTCTTCCAAAGAGTGCCACCGATATCGTGGAACGGGAAGTATAGCTCTTCGGATGCCATTTGACCAGTCATACTGAAGACGCCATCGTGGGTTACAAGGGCTTTAAACTCGCGACCAAGAGGGTGGCCCTGAATCCAGTTCATCATATAGCCACCATAAGAGGCGCCCAGTGCGACGGCGCGCGTTGTGTCGACGTAATCAACGTGCGATTTGATGTAATTGAACCCTAGCACAAGGTCCTCGTAGGGAAGACCACCCCATTGGTGTTGGATCGCATCGGTAAAAGCTTGGCCGTAGGAGGTACTTCCTGTGGGATTCGGACATATGACAACATAACCTTGTTCTGCGAATACCGCTGGGTTCCATCGTGTGCTCCAACCATCGGTCCATGCACCTTGCGGTCCTCCGTGGACGAGATATGCGAGTGGATACGTCTTCTCCTCTGAAAAATCGCTGGGCTTCACCACCCATGCATGAACTTTCGTGTCAGGTGCCGCACCATCCCAATGAATCTCATCAATCTGGTTACGTGAAAGGCCAAAAGTAGAACCTGAACGCGTGTTCGAAGAGATGTATTTGGTTGTCATATCTTTGGCGTGCGAGTCATATGGCCTGTCATCAAGAGGAAGGGTGTAGGAAACCTCGCCACCGGGATGGGTGCTAAGAGGAACAAGTGAATACAAGGAGTTCTCTGTCAGACTAGTTGATGTGATGAAGATGTCGCCATTCTTGAGGGCTTGCACCGAGCCGATAGTCCCACCTTTGACGAGTAGCGAAGGCAGGGGTTGTTTCTCGGTTCCAGGCTTGGGAGGTCCAGCGCTGTACAAGTTCCCTCTGCCGTGTTCCTCCGCAGTAAAATAGAGCTGCCAGTCATCATGGCTCCAGGATATCGACTGTGGACTCCGGTCCCACCTTCCTTTGCCATCTTCAGAAGCATAGAGCGGAGTGAGTTGTGATGGTTTCTTGAAGTCGTGCATGATGAAGGCTTGGTTCTTGTCCGACTCGTAGCCATTGGTCTTCATTGACAGGAATGCGACCATACTGCCTGAGTTTGACCAGACCGGAGATGTGCTTGCCCCTTCAAAGCCTTCGATCGATACCTTCTGGATCTCCGGAATATCTTTTGAATGCAGATCATCCCAGAAGCTCTCAGAAGCGGAAACGTAAATGTTGGTCTTGGTATGAGTAGCAGGGTTAATATCAGGGTCTTTGGATGTGAAGACAAGACCATGCTTTGAGATATCGAAATGATCCTTGCCGCCAAAAGGTTCTATCGGGCTCTCGAGGGGCGTTTCCTTCAGTGCATTTGTCAAGGGGTGTTGCATAACGAACACGTCGCAGCCGGAAGTCTTCTTCAGGCGGAGCTTGCCCAGCCATATCGCATTGCGGTTCTCCGTGACGTAGTGGTCCCAATGGCGAACAAAGCCGGATTTATACAGCTTGCCTGATGTATGCAGCTTTTCGACCTTCTCAGGGTTGAGAAGTGTACCATCAGGCTTCGCTTTGCCAACCACCGCAAGGGCGAACTCGCCACCGCCGAGGTCATGAATCTTTATGTCGCTCACAGGCCCTTGGATGGTACCTGCCGCATGTTTACTAAAGACGAGTCATGAAAAAAAATCATTTCACATCAGAGGAAATAAATACCTCTGTTCGAATTTTTTAGGCAAGCCAGCGACAATATCCGTGGTGCCATCATCGTTCGACTTCAGCAACAACACCGTCTCATCATCAAGCCAAGTAGGCTCGCTGTACGACTTATCGTCCGTCACAAGACCTGACTGCTGACTCGCAACATCCAAAACCCGAATCTCTTTCTTAGTTACATGCTCCGAGAAGCTGTACGTTGATAACTCATACAATATCTTGGACGCATCGGAGTTTGGGACGCCCGCGGAACGGCGAGGTGCAGATAGAAGCACTTCTGGAGTAAACTTTGCAGCTCTAATCGTCATGGCAGCGGTGAATAGGGATGAAAGCTTCGATAATGTTACTAAAGTCGTAAGATTCAGGCAAAGAGAAAGAGGGAATAATGTAGTACACGTTGGTCACACTAAACGGATGTCGTTGCCTTGGTTCCCGGCGCCCCAGGAAGCTACCCCACCGCCTAGCGGCAGTCGTCGTGTCATCATTCGCTAAAGTCTGGTGACCCCTCCCCAGATCGATGGTTCTGGTTGACACACCGATTGCGAGGCCCCGCGCTATGCCGAAGCTACAGTTCTGCCAATAAATTTGCTGCCAATATATACTATTTAATTTCAAAAACTTTCAAAAATCAGTCCAAGGACGTTGAGTCCTGTGGCGCAGTGGTAGCGCGCCGTTCTTATAAGATTCGTCAGACTCTTATGACCTCATCCAGGTTATGCGGATGCCGTGGGTTCGAAGTGAGTCACCCACACGATCGTATGTTCGATTCCCTTTACTAACAGTCCTATCAGCCCCACCAGGACTAGACCTTGTTCTCTCTTTTTTGCACTTTTTTCCAATTGTCACGGTACAGGTTCCTTTCCTTCACCTTCTTCAGCGGGGGAGTGGAGTGTGTTGGCAGCAGGAACATAGCGTATGCAGCTATGATGGAGTTTCTTTTTAAAGTTTTTGCGCTACCGCCACACAAGCATACAAATGCACTCCGCTCACGCATAAACTATGCATCAAGGCCAGATCAGGATGGTAACGATTAATACCCTAACTAACTGGTTAAATCTTGAACACTCATTGCTGAATAGAATGATGCGCGACACAAAGGCATATACGGCATGATACAAGAAATGCAAAAACCATACTATTGGGGATATATAAGCCAAGTCATTCAATATAAAATTATCTGAGAAGCCAAAAGATTTCGCTCAAGAAGAGAAACAAGAACAAACGCTCCATGGTATACGCTTTGCTGTAATCAAAAGAATATCGGACAACAAGGTTCTAGCCCGAACCAGGTCCAGTAATGTAGCAATCCTAGAATCATAACTTCGTTATTAAACCCACCATTCCAATTCAATCCAAACGCGTCACATTGCCAGCTTTTCTACCGCTTTTATCAGGTCGCCCTATCGTGACCGATTACTTCCAAATCTGCCACTTCTTCTTTCGCTTCGGTACCTCGAAACTGTCCTTACTATTCTGTTCCTCTTGTCCACTGTAGCTCATACCATCGTCGTCGTCGGAACTGTCTGAGCTATCCCCGTCTTCATATCTGCCTCCGCCGAGGTATCTGGCTCCGACTCCCGCGCTGCCGTTGCGTTGGGGGTACGCGGGGTATGCAGCGGTAGTGCGATCGTAGCCGCTTCGTTGGGGCTGTGCATAGTCTGCACGCTGCACAGGCTTCTCGTTATACTCCGGATCTACGGCTTGTCTGGGTGCTGTCGCAGGGTGGACTGCAGTTGTCGCAGGATGAGCTACCGCAGGATGTGTCTGCCCGTCGCGTCCGCCGCTACTGAAGTAATCGCCGCCTGTTGTGTCTTGTCTGGGTTGGAGCCCTTGGCCGTATTTTGCGTACGGTGAGCCAGGACCGGCTCCGACGATTGCTGGGTGAGGTGGATATGATTGGCGCTTCGACTTCTTGTGCACTTGTATATCTGCTTCCGGAGAAGGGAGTTGAGACTTATGCGATGAGTTATACGATGGCTGTTTGCGGGCCGAGTTGGAGCGGGATGGACCCACTGCCGTTTGGGGTGGAGACTGCATTGCAGGAGGGTGTTGAGGCGCGCTGACGTGCCGTTTCGCGGCTGCGTTTTCCCATCCTGAGGCTCTTGAAGAGGTACCCGCACCCGCATCTAGGCTTTGTCGTCCGTGGATTTCTGGAGCGAGATTCCGAGGCGCGCCAACCGTCGGCGTCGACCCTGATTTCGCAGCTGAGTTAGCATGGAAGCCAGAAGTGAGATGGTTCTCACGAAGAGCAGGAGCAGAGGCAGAGTCGCGTCGACTTTGGGGCCCAGTGCCCGGGATAAGTATCCTGGGTCCGACTGTATACCTTTGACGCGCTCGCTGTTCCTCATCCTCGCTAGACACTTCTCCAAGCTCACTTCCACTTTCATTGCCTGAGACGGAGTGCCCATCATCACCGATCGTGCTCTTGTGCTTGCCACCAAATGCAGCGAAGAACCCCTTAGGTTTGCGAGGTTCCTTCTCTACTACACCATCCTCGGATTCGACATAATGAAGAGCAGGCACAAGGAGCCTATATGGCATGGTGATACCTGCCGGATCGTGCTGGGATACTTCTACGTTGAGACAAATGTCGAGACCGCCCTCGAGGTTGATGAACTCATCATGTTTTGGTGCACCCTTCTTACTCAGTACACTAGGACGGCGATGAAAACCAGACGGCCTGTCTTGTGAGACACTAGAACGGCCTCTAGGAGAGGAAGTGCTCTCTGACGTACTTGGGCGACCTCCATCGACCGAGGTACGGCGGCGGAAGAGCGAGGACAAAGAATTACGGCGTGAACGAGTAGGTTTTTCTGAATCAGAACGATCCGGAGAGAACGACGACTGCGGTTGATGCTGGTTGCCCACCTGCTGATTGTCGGCAGCAGCATAAGCGGGATTGTTGCGATATGACACAGGAGGACCCTGACCTCGTGCAGTGGGTCTCGTCTGTTGTCCACTTAACCTCCTCACCAGTTGACCAGGTGCGAAGTCAGACATAGATCTACCCATGCGAGGGCCATCCGTGGGTGTCGCGGGCGGCGATGGAGTGTCTGGAGGTGTAGAGCCTGGCTTGTACTCACGAATGCTGCACCAGTTCCGATGTGGAAGCAGATGGTTATTGTTTCTCTTCTTTCCGTCCACACCATGCGTGAAAAGAGGTATCATGTCTTCGTCTGTGTAAGAATCAAGATGATGGACCTTGTTTCGCTTGTTGATGATATCCGCCATCATGTCAGGAGGCGGCGTGTTGACTATAGCCGACGAAACCACGTTTGGCATGTATCTGTGATCCCTGTCTTTGGATACGTTGAGCTTCTTGTTGGTGTAGAATTGACCGACAGCTGCAAGATGCACATCGCCACCAAGAATAGTAACACGAACAGACTTGGTAGAAGCAATGTGTTGCAGCTCACGGATGAACCAGTTCCGCTCTTCCTTATGGTGCTTGGCCGTCCAGTGATCATCAAGATCATCCAAGATCTCCACGCCTCCATCGAACTTGTTGACAAAGTTACCTAGCAGACCAGTGCGACCGAGAGCCTTGATAGGGTCCATAAGCCTGCTTGTCAATATGATCTCGAGAAAGTTCAGACGAGGATAGGCGATGGGTACCCCGAGAAGTACAATCAAGTGCTTAGTCTCACCCTTGATAATCTCATCTTCTAGACGATCGAAGATTACGTCGTAAGAGTCCTCAGTGAGTATCTCATCCCGCCGTCGCTCTGTACGGCAATCAAGACCGAGGAAGGCTACCTGCCGGCCGAGCTGCATAAAAACACTTCGCGAGCGTTCTTTGATATACGGCCCTGGGTTCTTTCCAAGCAACCATGATGGTTCAGTCTTCTCGGTTTCAGCGGCCACCGATTGGTGTTGGAAGAGCATGTAGTATTTGAAGGCGACTGCGCCAACGCCTGTGAACACTGGTGTTTGCATGAAATGGTGAGGGTAAGATCCGTAGCCCTGAGTATATTAGCAGATATTCAAGGATTAGTGCAAAGTTGATTTACGTCGATAATGTCATGATCATCCCAGATATTGACCATCGGGATTTGCGAGTTGGCCACGCCAAACATTCCCTGCGAGAACCACATTGAGTACCGATCAAGGTAGAACTGCTCCAGCTCATTCTGCATCTCCTCGGAGAATGGCTGGTGGTGCTTGTGTAAGGGGTTCCTACTCTCAGTCCATGATCGAAACAAGGTAGTCTGTCTCATTGCCGCATCATTGTAAATCTGGTCGCCTCCGCCAATCATTACATGGAAAGGGCGGGTCTGGTGCGTATTAAGCACATCGCGCCACATGGGATCAGGACCACAGAATTGCTTCGACTCGACGCTTAAGGAAAAGCCGTTGCAGCTGTGGAACATAATATTCATAGATTCTCCCTTTGCGGGAACCCAAAACCCGATTGCAGGACCCTGGTTGATCCTGTAAGCAATGCGTGTCTGGCTGGTCCCGAGTTCGATTTCTATGTTGAAGCGCCAGAAGGTAACTCCTCGTTCAGCGTACAGGCGTATACCAGGAAAGTCACGCACTTTTCCGAGCTTTTCACCGTCTCTCTTATGGATGCGGGTGGACTTAGCAGCCGAGCCATTGTGAGTACTTCGAGTCTGGGAAAAGAGACCAGTATCATCTTCGATGCGGGATAGGTCCTCGTCTTCTGGTATTTCATCGATCGGCTTGACATACAGTGTCTTGCCTGTGCGCGATACTTTGATTTGGCCTTCGACAGGATCGACATAGGACGGATCTAGTTGATCATGGTCAACCTCTTCTGGTGGCGGAGGCAATATGTCCATGGGCTGCTTGAACAAACGTAATGTCGGCGGCTTGATATAAGAAGAGGAGGCATCAACAGTCACGATCATGACGCTGCCTCGCCATATTTCACGTTCATTCCCTGGTCCTGGCCTACTACGGTCTTTGCGAAGGCCAGTGTAGCGCAAGAGGGGTCCACATTTGAGGTACAACGGTGGGTTGAAAGCAGTCAAAGTAGGAGTATCATCAGCATAGCCGTCGTATGTTGGTGATGTGTGGCTGCTAGAACGTCTTCGCCGGGCGGCTTTACTCTCTTCCCACCATGCTTTGTTACCGCTGTTGGCTGTGACTGGGGTGTTCAGATCAAGATCATCCGCACCCAGGGTGCCAACAGGCGCATTTTTCCACTCGTCGAGCATTGGTCCAGGGGTGTATGTTCTCTCCGGGTCGCTGTGATGGCTTGAGTGGCGGGAATGGCGGGAGTCGCGTTTGCGTGTTTTCTCTGGGTCGTGTGCCTCCAATTCCGATTCAGACTCCGAGAATACAACGCTCTTTCTGTTGGTCTGGGGCACGGGTGGCATGAGAGGCTTCAGAGGTTTGAGTTGTCGGCTCTCAACACCCCGGGACGCTCCTTTGTGGTCAATAGAGTGTTGCTGCATTTCCATCTGCGCGGCCGTGATGCCTCGACTATCTCTCCGTCCATGCTCTCGCTTGCTTTCCGAGTGAGTGGATTCAGCACCCGCTGAAGTATCCTCTACACCTACCAGGCCAAGTCCCGCAGCAGCAGGTACTGGCTTTTTGTGGATGTTTGCCATGGTGCTTCGATCGCTGTAGCTACCACTGCCCCGTGCGACTCCAACTGGCTCTTTTCCCTTGGTGCTGGTACTTTGTGGACTAGCAGCGTCGTTGTGTGGAAAGGCGTCGTATCCCGAAGGCACAGGAGGCCGCTTGTGAACCGTCCCAGCTTGGATGGGTTGAACTGCTACGGCTCGCGCCCCGTTAGGGTCCCAGGGCTCGTTGAGGTCATAGACATAGCCGTCGTCGGTATCAAGTTCACTCATTTGCGGGGACAAGTGTAAGGCCGGCGTCCGCATCGATACACGGTTATTGCCACTACTTGCTTCGCTTGGAACCCGGGGAGACCTCTCTTGCACTGGCGCTGGGTTAGATGCTGCTCGTTGTTCTTCTTGCTGCTGTTTCAGGGCAGCTTCTCGCGCTCGTCTTGCTCGCATCTCAGCCTCGGCCCTTTCCTGTGCTGCCAACTCGGCCTCGAGAATCCTTGCTCTCCTTTCTTCTTTGCTGATATCATCCAGCTTTCCCTCTAGCTTTTGTAACGGTGATCGGTCGGGCACGGAGGGTGTGCGACTGGAGCCACGGCGCTCTACAGTGCCCGCCAATGGCTCGACTGGTGCATATGGTGGGGAGCGTAGCTCGTACAGTCTATTGGCGGCTGTTTGTATGGTCGCCTGCTGTCTGCTCGGATTCAATTGGATGGCTGGATCGCGAGATCGGCCAGAAGACGTGCGCGCAGGCACTCTGACGCCCTTGGCATAGGGATCTCTGTACGAAGAGGGCGGTGCACGCGGTACCTCTGGGGCAGCGGGCACACTTTCGCTCATTGCGCCTGTCGTGGGCGGCGGTATGTGTTGACTGTGACGCCTCCTCTGGCGATTTGAGGAGCCAGCGGCGACTGGCCGCGCAGTGTTGCTGGGTATCGCACTGGACATGGTGGGCTCGGGTGGAGATACTGGAGAAACGGCAGCAGGCTGGGCGGCGACTGGACGGCGATAGCTGGCTCGTTTTTGCGCATGGCTGTCTGCTGGTGCTTGAGGGAGAGCAGGATTGACTGCTCGCGAGGCAAAGGAGCCGCTGTTTCTACGGTTGTCCATGTTGCGACGGGATCATAACCTATGGCCGGAGACGGTGAAGCAAGTGGGGCCCACCACCGTCTTGTGGGAGATGGGACAGAAGCTATGTCGACTGACTGAAGCTATATAAGGCAGGTTACACTATCACATGATTTGCTTAGATACAGGCCTCAATTGATGTCATTCGTGATAGCTACCTAAGGCGGGCGGCGCAGCAGTGCGGGTGGAGATGTTGGGTAGGGCAATGCGCGAACAAAAGTGCAGCGGAGCGCTACGAGGGCGATGTGCAGCGCTACGGGAACGAAGCTATGTACAAGTGCAAGGGAACGAGAAGAAGGGTAGCGACAAGTGCAGGGCCGCGGCACATATCCGTAGCCAGCACATGTTAGAAATCAGATGGCGGGCAGCGGTGGCTGGTGTTCCGTGTTCGCCTGCAGCATCTGGGAAACGGGAAAGGGCAGAGTTGTACAATAGCGCTCCACACGGCTCGCTAGCAGAGGCAGGGGCGGCAGCGGCTAGCCATCCGCAACGGGCAAGGCGCCGTTCAACGGGAGGCAAGTCTTGGTACATGGTGGCTTCCTCAGACAGCGACGGTCAGACAAGGGCGTTTCACTGTGCTTGCGACCACATACGCATGCCAAAGGGGTCTCTGTCTGTCTTTCCTCCCCCAACATTCACACGACTCCCATAGTAGCGAAGCTCTTTTTGACTCGCTCTTTCTTTGACTGCGCCTACGTACTCGGGCCGGACCTCCATTATCCGCTTACCAGACGACCGACTATCCGTCTGCCTACCAGACTATCCGCTGATAATAGGCAACCCTGGTTCTGCGTAATAATCGGACCCGTTCTATCCGCTGCACTGTACCCCGTACCTATCTAAGCATCCTTTTATTCAACCGACCACGGTTCCCTCAACGCGCTTATTCTGCTCTCCCTCCATCCATCCAGCCTTTGGGATAAATTGTACGACACTCCAACACGACACGCCACATGACCGCAGCCGGCTGCGCATAATACCTCTACAGGCGCCTTCGCGATGCGCATCCACTTTTGGGCTTTGCTGTCCGCAGCGACGCTTGCCACGGCAGGAAAGCACCTCCCGCCTCGCAACTACTCGACCCATGACTACTACGCCATCCACATCTCCCCTTCGGCCTCGCCTGCAGAGCTTGCAGCGCACCTTGGCCTGACGTACGAGGGCCCGTTCGGCTCCCTCGAAGATCACCACGTCTTCAAAGCCCCAAAACACGACAACGACATTGTAGATGACGCACAGCAGGAACTCAGGAGGCGGCGGCGGAAGCGGGAGGTTGGGCCAGAGTTCCATCCTCTGGACGGCGTCCGCTTCACTCAGAAGCAAAAGCTCAAGCCGCGGCACTGGAAGCGCAGCATCATACCTCCCCGGGCAAGCCCCCCGATCAACGAAGCCATCAAGGCGCAGCGGGAATACGCCAACTTCCTGCAAATCAAGGATCCCATATTCGCCGAACAGTGGCATCTCTTCAATGTACAGACGCCTGGGAACGACATCAACGTCACGGGCGTGTGGATGCAGGGAATCACGGGCAAGAATGTTACCGCATGCGTAGTTGACGATGGCTTGGATTACACGAGCAACGACTTGAAGGACAACTTCTTCGCAGAAGGCTCCCACGATTACAACGATCACGAAGACCTACCAACCCCGAAACTCTCTGACGACCGACACGGAACACGATGTGCCGGCGAGATTGCCGCAGGAAGGAACGATGCCTGCGGTGTCGGGCTCGCCTACGACGCAAGGATCTCGGCTGTGCGCATCCTCTCGGGTGACATTACAGATCTTGACGAGGCACTCGCGATAAACTTCGAGATGCAGAAGAACGACATCTACTCATGCTCGTGGGGACCACCTGATGACGGAAAGACCATGCAGGCACCCGGCATTCTTATCGAAAAGGCCATGGTTACTGCGGTCCAGCAAGGCCGCGGTGGCAAGGGTTCCATCTACGTTTTCGCGGCGGGTAATGGCGCTGCGAGCGACGATAACTGCAACTTCGATGGCTACACCAACAGTATTTACAGTATTACTGTCGGAGCCATCGATATGAACAATGCGCATCCATACTACTCCGAGGCCTGTTCTGCGCAGCTAGTCGTCACCTACAGCAGTGGCGGTGGCGACGCTATCCACACAACAGATGTTGGCGCGAACAAGTGCACTAGCCAGCACGGTGGTACATCTGCTGCTGGTCCGATCGGTGTTGGCGTCTACGCTTTGGCTCTGCAGGCTCGTCCCGAGCTCACATGGCGCGACATGCAATGGCTTACCGTCATGACAGCTGTTCCTTTCGACACGCCCAGCGACTGGACCAAGACGTCCCTCGGCCGCATGTTTAGCCACCAGTTTGGTTATGGAAAGCTCGATGCATGGGCCTTGGTGGAAAAGGCCAAGGATTGGAAGCTTGTCAAGCCTCAAGCCTGGTTCTACTCACCCTGGCTGCATGTCAAGCAGCAAATTCCCGAAGGCGAACATGGTCTAGCCAGTTCCTTCGAGATCACTGAAGAAATGCTCAAGAAGGCCAATTTTGAACGCGTCGAGCACATCACCCTCACTATGAACGTAGAGCACGAGCGTCGCGGAGATCTCAGTGTCGAACTCCGATCCCCGGGTGGCATGGTTTCTCACCTCTCCACCCCACGGCGTAACGACGAGGCACCCTATGGCTACGTCGACTGGACCTTCATGTCAGTTGCCCACTGGGGTGAGAGCGCCGTCGGAAACTGGACCGTCATCGTCAAAGACGTAGTGCCAAACAACCTCAAGACAGGCACTTTCACCGATTGGAGGCTCCGTCTCTGGGGCGAATGCATCGACTCTTCCAAGGCTAAACTCCGTCCCATTCCCGACGAACATGATGACGACGATCACGACAAAATCGATAATCACCCGGCCCATACAACTAGTGTGGTTGTTCCAATCACTGTTGCACCTACCATAACCTCTATTCCTACCGACCACATCGACCGCCCCGTTAACCAGAAACCCACTACGACTAACAGTGTGGTACAGAGTACGGCATCTGCAACAGCCAGTGCCACAGCGTCTGCAAAACCCGCTGAAAATTTCCTACCCAGTCCCTTCCCCTCGTTCGGCGTGTCTAAGCGCACACAGATTTGGATCTACGGTGCGCTTGCGCTCATCCTAGTCTTTATTGCTGGTCTCGGCACCTACTTCTTCATCGCCAGACGTAAGCGCATGAAGGATTCGAGAGACGCATACGAATTCGAGGTCTTGGATGGTGATGAGGATCGCGACGATGCGGGCTTACTTAGTGGCGTCGCGGCTGGTACAAGGAAGAAGCGTGCCAAGAGGGGTGGCGAGCTGTACGATGCTTTCGCGGGCGAGTCGGATGAAGATCTACTGAGCGATGACGAGGGCGATGAGGGTCCGTATAGGGATCAGGAGAGGTTTAACGAGAAGTATGCTCAGGATGATGCGAGTGAGGTGGGGAGTGGTAGTGGGGCGAGCTCGGCGGGCAAGAGGCAGTAGGAACGGCTTCTTGTCTAGAGCGAGGCGCGTCTTTCGTTAGGTTTAGTTTGTTGATATAGAATGGGTTTGTCTGTATCAATCATTGGGTGGCGTTGATTTCGTTATTCACTACAAGTGCTGATGCGTGCTTCTGTGTGGTGTTGATGTTTTTTTTCTATTACACGCTCGATAGAAAAGTACATAGTGGCAGAGGAACACACATGACGGTAAAATAGGGGTATCATATTTGCAACGACGAAGTAACTTTTTGCTTGCATCCAACCAACAAAACTCTCCCAAAAGCTGATTTACGCTACCTTCCTTCCCACGTTGCCAACACCTCTTCCCACCACACTAACGACGATATCCTCCTTTTCGCCACCAGCTTCGCGGAACCCCCATCCACTGCCGCCAAACACCTTGGCGTCCCTGGCTAATTGTATGATTTCCTCGCTGCCCAAGACGTCCTTGCCAAGCGCCACTCTGCCTACGTCCTCACTGCCCATGGCCATGAGCATAAGCACTGTGGGTGCAGCCACGTTCTCGACACAGCCTCCCTGCGCAATCTTCTCGAGTAGTTGGTATGCGCATTGCTTTCCGATTTCATCTGCGGGAACGCCTCCGTCAGGGGGCGAGCATACGTCTGCAGAGTATATGCAGCCTGTGCTACTCTCCGCCACGAGACTAATGCCAAAGCCCACTGCACCTTTGGATTTGCTACCTTTTTGGCCAGGGGCAGTGTTTGGTATCCAGGGCGCAGCGCTGGCGTCAGAGAAGATGTATGTGTCTGGTACAAATTTATTGAGGATACCTCTTGCAGTGAAGGTCATGCGTTCGTTATTCGTCTTGGGGACTTCCACACAGTATGCTACGCCTCTTATTTTCTTGACGCGGCCTGGGTTGAGGAGGTGGAGGGTTTTCGGAAGGCGGACTTGGTGATTGAAGACGAGTTGGACTTCTCCGCCTGCGCCTTTGGCGCCTGCGGGGGCGGCCGAGCGCTTGAGGATGCGTAGCTCGATATTGCGTTCTATGGCGAAGTTTTTGTACAGAGGGAGGACGGCTGTGCGGACGGTATCGGCGGAGACATCGCCTGTGACGGTGGAGGAGGTAACGCAGCCCTCGCCGTGAAAAATGACATTCATGTTTCCTTTGCTGAAGGGTGCAAGAAGGCAGAGGGGTATCAGCCACCAGCTCACGCCCTTCTTCCTGCACTCGAGAGGTATCTCATGCCTGATGACGCCGCCGCTTGCTCCGAGGCCCTCGGCGCTGCCTGTGATGAGACCGGGCCGGTACACAAGCGTGGTACCCGTCATGCTGAACTGAATCTGCGAGCCATTTGTGACTGAGTCCAGCAGGCGAATGAAGTTTGTCTCATGGCGATTGAGACCGGGGTTGGTAGACGAAGAGCGGATTTGCGATATGCGCACGGGTCGGCCGGTGAGAGTTGCGAGGATGAGGCGCGATATGAGATGGCGGTGACCCGAGAAGCTTAGGGGGGCTTGGAGGGCTTCGTCTAGGGCCATTGCGACTTGTAGCGTTGAAGTTTAGAGGCTGTAGTGTTGGTGGTGCTGGAGATGCGATGGGAACTTTTTTTGGCCGAGCTCTAATGCCGATAAGATAAGACTAGCGTGAACGCGGTGTTCGCGTGTCTGTTGCGAAGGCGCCACGCGCGTTGCATGCATTGGATGAGACCTTGGGTCTGTCTGACACACTTGCCAAACTGTACCGAAGGCCCTATATTCACAACTCCGGTCTCGCTTTTTTGTGCTTTCACGTCTTATGGTTGCCATCGTTTGATACATTCTCTACTTACGTTTGCGCAATGGCAGGCCTCACAAGGAATGCACCCCGGCTGCTGAGAAGTATCAGTGGGAAGCCACATGCGCGCGATGAAGATCATGAAGAGCCGGCTCCTAAGAGGAGAGCAGTTGTTACCAAATCTCCGGAAGAGGAAGAAGAAGATATAAACGCCGAACCGATGTCTTCCGACGAAGAAGTACCAAAGTCCCCACCACGAAAAGAGTCGAAACCCATACCTACGCCGAAAGCTACAGCGGATACGGCGCTGAGGAAACCGCCAAAGAGGTCTTCCAAAAGGGGACCAATAAGGGCGCCAGCGAGAGGAGCATATCAGAACGGACAGGCGCGTAAGCAGGTCGACGACAATAAGGAAAATGCTTCCATCTTCTCTGCTGGGTCAACTGGAGATAATCTGTTTGGATTCAGTATAGAAAATGTACCGCAGAAGAACAGCAAGAACAGTAGGGGATACGGGTCAAGGTCTAAGAACTTACATGCACCGCCACCGCTGAGGAAATTTGGCAAGGCAGCATCAAAGAGTGCAGCGCCACCAGAACGATCGCAGGACAAGAGTATATTTCCCACTTCTGATGATGATGATAACGTCTCCATGTGGAGCCAACCGATGAATGAAGAAGAAATGGACCAACTGAAGAAAGAAGCGGGTTTATACGAGCCTGTAGAAGATCCAGAACTGGCCCCAGTACCATCTAAAAAGAAACGAACGAAAGCCAAGGCCAGTAAATCTGAGTCTATGTTTCCCAGTGATGATCACCTGGACGATTCGCTCCAAGCCAGAGAGAAAAAAGCTGGCTTCTTCACTCAACTAAGCACTTGGAAGACAAACCAGGAGCCTGAATCCTCGCAACCGGAATCTACCACACCACGGGAGAATCTGGACGAAGTGAGCAACTACATACACGAACTCCCACAAATCGAGGAAGGTTCACACTGCACATTATGCGGACAAGCAGTCGAACAAGAAGACTACTGGGACTTCTGGAAAGGCAGGGACAAGACTGTGAAAAACAAGTCCGCATTCTGTCACGCACACAAGAAGAAATCGGCACAAGATGAATACACCCAAGAGGGTTACCCGGAGATTGATTGGAAGGCGCTTCCCAGACGGATACGCCGACATAAATCAACCTTGACCAAACTCCTTGGAAAAGATAGCTGCAGCATACACAGAGATCGGTACGAGCCCCTAGCCCTAACCGGTAAAGCTGCATCCGTCCCCTCAAGACGAACAGATCTATCCCAATCTGCACAAGACTCCCTTGACTCTTTTGCCCTTGACGAGCATGCCGCATATCCTGGCTACTACGGGCCCCACGGCCGCCGCGTCATCACAGAACATGTCATGGAAACGTTCAAATCCGAGCTTAAAAAGTCCAAAGACCGCGTCGTCCAAGCCTCTGGTATTGCGGCTTTTGTTCAGGCTGTCATGGTACCCGAAGTGGCTATTCTGCTCATTATGGAAGATTGCAAGGTGGACAAAGAGGCTGCGGAGGGTATTAGGGAGAAGACGTACAACATGGGATTGTTGTTGAATGAGGAGATTGAAGATGAAATTGAGAGGGTGGACGATAGCGAGGAGGAGAATGAGTATCAGCTGGTATGAGGAGGGGAGTAGCTGGTCATTCTCCTGTATGTTTTCCAGCGCGAAACCGACGTGATTTGAGTGGCTTCAGCTGTGTTTTGACTTTGTAACTATCGCTTTCGTATGCCATGTCTGTGGCTTCCTTGCATCGCCGTTTGGGTTATACGTCCACTCGCACCTGCTGGGTAGGCAACGACGCCTTCTAAATCATCCGTCATGCATCACTCATGTAAACCTATCTAACCAGCCCTCCATCCAGCTCGTGTCTTGGCAGGGCTCTTTGTAGATATATCCTAAAATCTATCCGCCCTCTTTCTTTCTTTCGAGTATCCTACTTATTCATAAAAAACCTTGACCCTAGTTGAAACTATGTTCCGCTGTTTGAAAAATTTCAAGTCATATCCTAAATGTGTTTCTTCTCTTTCTTCCAAGATATGACACCTGCAAGATCCGTGATTTTCTGTCCTCTATAAACCATTCTACAAGAACCATATAGGCCGAAACTTTCAAGTTTCTGTGCCCTGTTCCTAACAATTAAAACACGTTTGTCTAGAAGAGAGGATGACCTCGCATATCAATCTTGTCTAAAAGCTTTGCTTTAGCAGAGAGCATATTCTCTTTACTTCTCCTTTTTTACCGTATAGCTTTATAATTCCAAGCAACTGCTAGTAGCCAGTACGGAACACGATTCTGAGCGCATGACGAGTATTTTCGACGCTCAAGAGGTCAAAAAGAGAGCCAGCAAAAGCCAGCGAGAGAAGCCGATATGTCATAATTAAATGCGCGGTGCATTATTTGATTCCTTCTTCCCCACACGCTCGTTCTGAGCAAGCGTATCTTCATACCCGTCACCTATATGCTTTTTAGATCAAGCACCCAAACTGCTTAAAACGCCCGTTACTCCAATGCAGTGATATTATACAAGATTTTGATCCTAACCATCAAGCACCCCACTTTCTTTCAAGCTGCGGAACAGCTCAGGTTCTAGGAACTTGCTGATTGTAACATCCTCCGCAAGGCCCTTCCTCCTGCGAGTCTTGAGGACAAAGTCGCGTGCTAATTGTTGTGCTGTCGCGGGCTCAAGTGGTCGGGTTGTGACTTCCTTGTCGAGAGGGTCACCGGGCACGATGGACCAGCGGTCGAAGACGAGGGAGAGGGAAACCTGGCCTTGTGTGTGGATCTGCAAGAAGTTAACATACGCACAGCATAGCGGCCATGAGTGAAGTTGGTACATACCCTAAGATCGGTCTCGAAGCCGAAAGAATCGATGACCGGAATAAGACCGCGCACGTTGTAAAGCGGCGTACCCGCGATGGGGCCATCTTGCAGAACGTGGCCTCTCCTTCGCGCAAGAACAGTGTATAGACTGCTCTTGGTGTCTGAGGGGCCAACCATACTGCAAGAGTATACAGGCTCCATCAGCCTAGGGCTCGCCATCAAGAAACTTGAATAGCAGGCTCGCCGGCTCGTGGGGATAATCTGACCACCTCCGCGGAAGATTGCTTCTGACGCAAGTTCGACATCTGTGATGCGGAACTTGGTATTGCGAATAGGCTCTTCACAAAGTGGGCCCTCTCGGGTAGCCCAGCTGAAGCCCTGTCGAAGAGTGTCTCGCACCGTTCTAAGGGTCTTGCCGTCAACTTCTGTGGGGAGTGTGTCGTTTTGTAGGATGTTGGGACCCATGTCATCTGGTCCAAATGCCCAAATGTTGCGTGATGCGAGCAAATCATACCCGTAGTTCTCTTCGAAGAATTTGCCCACTACACGGACAGGGTCTTTAATGTTGACCTTGCCAGCCTCGATGTCTTCCGCAATCCCCGGATCCAGCGGTTCGGCAATCATGGTAATCTTGTTCTTCTTGTTCGGAGTTAGGGCGTAGCACTTGATGGCGGACATCTCCACGACGGTCTCACAGAACCGGGTGACCGGATCTGAGACCTTGATCTCCATGTCGGCATATAATCGTCGGAGGTCGTGTAGCACGCAGTCCATGTAAAGCTCTCCAGTGCCGAGAACAACGTGCTCTCCTGATTCTTCCACTTTAGTTGTGATGAGCGGGTATGACTTGTTGATTTTGCGGAGGCCATCAAGCATCTTGGGTAATTCGGAGGGATTTATCGGCTCGACCGCAACTTTGAAAACTGATTCGAAGAAGTGTCGGATAGGTCGAAAAATGTAGGCCTCTTCGTCTTCGGGGAGCTTGGTGGCTACGATAGTTGCCGTCTTGACTATGGAGTTATCGACACCACCCAGGAGTACCCAGTTACCTGCCGGAACACCGCTGACAGGTATGTTGTATCTCGATTGAGCTATCCACGTGTCCGTCACGGTTGCGACAACCATATCTTCCTCATCCTCGATTGTATAGCCTTCTCCCAACACACGCACTGATTGCTGCGAAGTTGCAGTACCACTTAGTACTCGGCCCAGTGCAGTAAAAGACTTTGCATCTGTCGCGTTGAAAAGCTTCGTTACATGCACGACCAACGGGCCGCTCTGATCACACGTCCGCATTGCTTCGGCGGTCTTTGTGTCCAAAGGTCCAGTGTAGTGTCTTTGCAAAAGTCGTTGCGCGCCCTCTTCGGGAGATGGGATGTGTTGTGTGATCATATCCACAAATCCTAGGGACGGTCCGAAATACTGTTGGCATACCAGGCGCATTAGCTCCTTTGCATCTGTCTTGTATTCAGAAGGCTTCAACCGTATGCCCAGAGCCTCGAGTGTGTCCTTGAGATCGTCTGAACTTTGGCTGAGGGTATGTGAGTACAGCTTGTAGACAGGCTCCAAAATCCAGTGCACAAACGATCGTTGTGAACCTTCCTCTTGTCGTTTGCGACTAAACTTCCGGCTCCCTGGGTTATAGAAAATGTCGCCCCAAAGTCGCATGGCAAATTTCTCAATATCTAGGCCCTTCATCGGAACGCCAAATCCTGGAAGCTTCGAGGGACCAGGGTAGAAATCGGAATACATCTTGGCGAATGACTGTATCGTGAAACACCATCGCATACTGGAGCAGGCGAATGCGACGTTGCCTTTCTCAGGGCTTACCCGTCTGCTTTCACCGCGGCCTGGGATGGTGTTCTCGATGACAGTGTTGACCTCCTCGATTACGTGCTTGATCTTAAAGTATGCGTCGCTTGGTGGTAGCTTCAGCTCCAGAATTAAGCGGTCCATCTTGTTCACTACAAGGGTGATGGGTAGATCTTCCAGCACTGCATGCTTGATGATTTGCTCTGTGTTGACCTGCACACCCTCGACCACGTCCACAACCAGTACCACTCCGTCCACCAAGCGCAATGAGGCGGCTACTTCGTCTGCGAAGTTGACGTGTCCGGGTGTGTCTAGGATGTTGAAAAGATGCGACTTTAGCTTCGTGTTCTGGAGCACCAGGCTCATCGGGGCAGCCTTGATAGAAACGCCTCGTTCGCGTTCGAGCTCGTGTATGTCTGTGTAGCGCAACTGTTCCTCCCGCTTCTTCCCCTTCTTGTAGTCTTGACGATGCTGAATATCATGCGTTTCCAGGACCAGGCTGTCCATGAAGGCCGTCTTTCCATGGTGCAAATGTCCGACAATAGCAATGTTCCGTATCTGGTCGGGAAAGTTCATGAGATCGGTAAGCAGCTCCCTCGAGTGATGCACGGGCGGCAGGTCTGTCTCCTGAATTGTGAACTTCTTCTGGACTACGGGAGCAATGATGGGCTGCGCCAGCGACTGCATGTCTTCTTCTTGCACCAGCACTTCGACATCGGGGCCGTATATATCAGCTGCGGAGGGGTAGTATTGCTTGTCCTCGTGGAGAACTACAGCATTGGACGGGCCTTCATCGACCTCCATGAGCTGCTGGTCGTTGGCCTCAGCCTCTTCCTCATCGTCAAGGACATAGGCGTCGGCTGCCTCGCCGGTGCTCTGGACATCTTCGTCGGACACGGCTTCGCCAATGAAATTACCAAACCTGTCAAATGTTAGTTGCGAGACGTTGGTGTGCACGTGAAAGCGCATACGTACTCGTCGTAAAGGTCGTCCATGGTGGCGGTTGGGGTTGGTTATTCGCGGCGGTGATGCGCGTCGGGCTTGCAGCTGTCGCAAAAGTTCAAAGCGCGGCGAAAAGGTTGGTTCCGCGGATGGCACCCTACCGGTAGCGTACTGAGTCGTACTGGGGGTACTCCGTACACCGGTGTACTGTTTAAACTTCACCGCCTGCGCCCACCACCCAATCCGGCTTAGCCCGCTGCAGGGACGAGCGTATCTCCAGGGCTCGCAACTGTTTCCGCAAGTATCAAAGCGCATCTTTTTGCTGGTCGTTTTGCTTATCTTGGCTTCTACATCCTCACATACCACCCGATACGGTAGTAAATCTGCATATTCACTTTTAGTACCACTTCTGAGATAGCCGCCATGTCGTCCCTTCCGCCAGTGTACATTGTGTCCGCCGCCCGTACTCCCACGGGCATGTTCTTGGGGTATGTTCAGTCAAAGACATATGAGGGGCAACAGCCAACTCACGCCACAATAGCTCCCTCTCGAGTTTGAGTGCTGTTCAGCTCGGCTCCCACGCCATCAAGGGTGCGTTGAATTGGAAAAATCATAAGTATATCGTCGACTAACCGCTATCTAGCTGCCGTTGAGCGCGCTGGCCTCAAGCCTACCGATGTTGAGGAAGTCTTTGTTGGCAATGTCCTCTCCGCAAAGTAAGTTTCGCTTCAAACCTCCCCACCAGTATGCTAATGTCAACCTCACAGTCTCGGCCAAAACCCCGCGCGCCAGTGTGCCATTGGTGCTGGCCTGCCTGAATCCACGGTTGCGACCACCATCAACAAGGTGTGCGCCTCTTCCATCAAGGCCCTCATCGTTGGCGCCCAGACCATCATAACCGGCAATGCCGACATTGTCGTGGCTGCCGGCACCGAGAGCATGTCCAACACCCCCCACTACCTCCCCAACCTTAGGAATGGCGCCAAGTTCGGAGACCAACCGCTGGTCGATGGTGTTCTGAAGGATGGTCTGACCGACGCATACAAGAAGGAGCACATGGGACTGCAGGGCGAAGAATGTGCAAACGACCACGGTTTTTCTCGCGAGGACCAAGACGAGTACTGCATCCGCTCATATAAGAAGGCCAATGCCGCACAAGAGGCAGGCTGGTTCAAGGAGGAGATCGCCCCAATTGAGGTTCCGGTAGGACGCGGAAAGCCTCCGGTCGTTGTTGACAAGGATGACGAGCCCAAGAACGTAAGCATCCACTGCACTAATCACTCTGCTTTGACGTGCTGATGGCCCCTAGTTCAACGAATCTAAGACCCGCACACTGAAGCCTGTCTTCAAGCCCAAAGACGGCACCGTCACTGCTGCTAACGCATCGCCACTCTCTGACGGTGCTGCCGCCCTCGTCCTTGCATCTGAGGAAGCTGTCAAGAAGCATGGCCTCAAGCCCATTGGTAAGATTCTCGGCTGGGGTGACGCAGAGCAGAACCCATCCAAGTTCACCACAGCACCTGCCCTCGCCATGCCCAAGGCTCTGAAGCACGCCAAGGTAGAGCTGTCCGCCGTCGATGCTTTCGAGATCAACGAGGCGTTTAGCGTCGTTGCGCTAGCCAACATGAAGATTCTCGGTATCCAGGAAGACAAGGTCAACCTCCACGGTGGTGCTGTTGCTCTCGGCCACGCGCTCGGTGCTTCAGGTGCTAGGATCACAACCACATTGCTCGGTGTCTTGAAGGAGAAGAAGGGCAAAATTGGGTGTGCTGGTATCTGCAACGGTGGTGGCGGCGCTTCTGCAATTGTCGTTGAGTCGCTACAGTAGATACAACGTCTTCGCCATGACTCGCAATGCTAGAAATAGAAAGAATCAACATTGTTCAACACAAAGTTAGGGCCAACTCTAGTTCTTCATGCACAAACGTGAGAGTGCTGGAGCATAGTGCTGGAAATACACGATTACAATCATGGCACACACCCATATTTACCAGACTAGAGGATTGCATAGAACTGTCATGATAGCACGCAATGATATATAGCAAACTAGAGAAAGGCATACACTCGATGTCAAACTCCGATATGAATTCATTGGCTAAAAGGCATGGGTTTCGGCCTTGGCTCTGGCACACGCCATTGGTGTCGGAAGCGCTAACATGGGCGCCATGCATTGGACAGCCGCCAGCAACGCTCGTCCCCCCATCTGTCTTCGATCACTGTGCGTTTCGACTTGCGAGCAGCCACTCACAATCGATTATCCCTTAAATGTCGCCTCAGGGTCGCCACGATAACGCATCTTCGCTGCAGACCCACAGAGACGGCCCTGTGCCTGTTTCAAGCGCCATCACCCGTTTGCCTCTCGATCCCATTTCTTTATGAAACACGGCGTGTTTGGTTAAACATATCGCCAGCCTTGCAGAGCGCTACTGACAACCCTTCGTCAGGCCCTGACTGGCTCCTGTACGTTTCCTGAATATTACTGTCCGGGAATTAACCCTGCTCCTCCACAATTCGCCTGCTGTTGAAACAATGCCGATGTGCCCAACGGGAGATGTACAGCCACCAGGCTACTACACACGGAGCCCTGCTACGCCTCCAGCCCTTAGGCCCCCGTATATATGTAGGCTGCCCCATCGCGACCAAGTAGTACAGCACTTCGGTTCCTCACAGCCTCGTACTACACCTTCCTTTCACTTCTGTTCTCCCTTTCTTTCTCGCGGCTAGTACGCAGTCACTCCTTGCCATCTTTTTTCATTCAGCGTCTTGAAGATGCGTTTCTCTACTATCGCTTCGGCCGCGGCCTTTTCTCAATTGACCATAGCGGGCTATGTTTTGCAGGATGATTACATGACCGACTTTTACAGCGGCTTCAACTTCTTCACTGGAGCCGACCCGACAAGTGGGTTTGTGAAGTATGTCGACCAGGCTACAGCCAAGCAGACGAATCTTATCAACTCTTCATCTACAGAAGCAGTTTCATGGGGCGTGGATCACACAAACCAGACTCCCAACGGACGCCCAAGTATCCGTCTGGAGAGCAAGAAGAAGTATGACAGTGGCTTGATTGTCATTGATGTCGCCCACATGCCTGCTGGGTGCGGCACATGGCCAGCGTGAGTAAAATAGAATTCATAGTGATTTACATCGCTTACATATGCACAGGTTCTGGACAGTTGGTCCCAACTGGCCCAAGATGGGCGAAATCGACATCATTGAAGGAGTCAATGACCAGACAAACAACGCAATGACTCTCCACACCGGCCCGGGCTGCAAGATTGGTTCAGACACTAGTCAGTTTGCTGGTTCGGTCACTACAGGTAACTGTAATGTTGCCGCCAAGGATCAGTCCAAGAACGCGGGATGCTCCATCAAGCACCCATCGAAGCAGAGTTTCGGCGCCGGCTTGAACGCGAATGGTGGCGGTGTATTCGCAACTCAATGGACCGACAATGCCATCAACATATTCTTCTTCCCTCGCGACTCGATCCCAGAGGACGTTCTTGGGGAGAGTCCAGACCCAAGCGGTTGGGGAAAGCCAGCTGCAAAGTTTCAAGGTGGTTGCGACGTCAAGAGCATATTCAAGCAACAGCAGATTGTGTTCGATACCACATTCTGCGGACAATGGGCGGGCGACGAAAGCGTTTGGGGCAACAGCACTTGCGGTCAGAAGGCACCAACGTGCGAGGAATGGGTTCAGAAGAACCCCGAGGCTTTTGCAGAGGCATACTGGACGGTAAATGCTTTGAAGATCTACCAGGACAACGGGTCTGCAGCTTCTCCGAACCCTTCGACCGCACCCGGAAAGAGCAGCGCTATCCCTGGCGTGCCCACCGTGTCCTCTGGACTCGCAGCGCCAACCGGCTATCCTACAGTACCTACTTCGCTCATCATTTCAACGAAGCCCACCGTTTCCGCCGCCATTTCCACCAGCAAGGCTATCCCAGGTCTCTCTACCAAGATCCCTGCTATTCCCTCCGTACCTATCCCCACCAATGATGCTGAGGACCCCTTAGCAGGTGGGCCTCACGGTGCGCCATCCACACTCCTCGCAGTCGCACCGGCACCAAAACCGACAGGCGTAGGTCACATGGTCGGTTTCCAATGGCCCGCCCACCACGGAGGTAGCAACAACGGCGCAAACCTACCCAATGCTACCTCACCAACAACCACGGCCGCTGTCTCACCTCTCCAAAGCGCATCTATTACCGCCCAATCCTCCATCAGCACTACAGCTTCTCCCACCGCTGTGCAGAACATTGCCCCACCCGGTGGCGAACCATCTCCGGCACCTAGTCCCACCGGTGAGGCTTCTCCAGCTGACCCTGCCGCCCCTGTTGTAACCAAGACTGCGGAGACTGTACGTACTGTGTACGAGACAGTCTACGCGACCGTCACCGCTAGCGCAGATACTACACCGACACCAGCGCCTGTTGCTAGGAACGTGCGCATGGCCCGCTTCATCAGAGACCACAGGCGAAAGCTCACTCGCCACAACACAACGCCCTTTCTCATTTTATGAGGGCTTTGAAACGGAGCCGGTTAAACGACTTCATAGTATGAACAGGGATTGTGCCGAGTTCTCACTGGCTGCGGACTCGGGTTGGTTGTTTCGTTTCAGATTTGAATTGCACCAGGGACCGCCGAGGCGCAGCAAAACCACCTTTTTTAGATATGACTTGCGGACATTTTATACCCTGGGATTCTTTTTGTATATACATATATTTTCATGGCGGGATCTTGTTGAGAAGTAGGTAAGAATACAACGTTTGTGGTTCTTGCTCATTGATTGTCGCTTGGAGATGCTTTGCCGTGACTGTCCAACGTGAGAATCAAGTAGTATGCTGTGCTTTTACTTCGATGCCTTGTTAATCTCACTATTCATGGTCGAAACATGGTAGGTCGGGTTCTAGCTACGCAGCAGTATCGACCAATTTGATTTCCACCCGTCCGTGCCAAACAATTTAATAATAATAGACCCTGCTTGCACTGAGAAACCCGAGACAATAATACCATCTGTATGCATATTCATATCGGCGCTGAGTCCCACCCAAATCAGTCCCTGCTGAAATGAACAGATGTAGTACGCGGTCAGCAGCAGTACCTACTACCTACTCCCACCCCGAGACAACCAACCAACCAACTAATCAACCGAATTCTTGTATCCTATCAATCTACATTAAAGATACGTGCAGATGATGGATGTCAAAAAAACGACAAAAATATATCCTGGACGCTGTGGGAATTGAACCCACGACCATTCACATGTGCGCACATTGCTGTTATGCGAAGCGAATATCATACCCCTAGACTGTGACGGTTGTTAGATGGGGTTGGAGGAGACGGAGGAGGGAGGTGAGGTGAAAACGTACCCAAGCGCCCTGTATTAGGTAATCGATGGATGAAATCTGAAAAAGTTAGTTCATGTATTTGAGCGAATTGATGAAGAGAGGGATGGATGGGCGGGAAAAGATCGTAATGCCGGAAGAGATGATGCGAGATCGAGTGAGGGGCAAAGTGGGGGGTTGAGAACAGGGAAAGAACACGGTTGGACGGACAGGCTACTTCGTGGGTCCAAGTTACTTAGGTACCGGAGTGTGAAGAGATATCTAGTTTACATTATGTGCACGGAGAATTCAGCTCTCCACTTTGCCATCTAGCAATAATATGCCATCTAGCAATAATAAAATTACCCAAAGAAACATACGCCAGCTGCATTGACTCAGCATAGATAAATTACTTCTTGAGTTTGCACCTCCTTTACAGCACTCTGGGCCCGCTCGTACATGCTGCTTATTTTGGTAATGCCAACTCGCCGAAACATGCGCTTCTCGCTTCCTTTCCTTTGCTCGTGCACTCCTGTCGTCGGGCAAGAAGAAAATGACGAAGATGAAGAAGAAATCACGCTTTCGTATTTGAGCAATATGCAGACCAGAGATCTGTCGCGCTGGCGAATCGTACGTTTGGCGTATGCAGCTGGCATACAGTACATTTGCACGTTTTCGCCAAAGATGTCGGTATCGGTAGGTATTGGGCGTGTCCAGCCAGAGGTTTACGTGCTCGATTGGTCGCTTGGGTTGCGAATCAACGTCATGCCACACAACCTGTTGAGTGTGTTTGGGATTGACTGTGGGGCGAGTTTCTCTATGTGGTGGCAGAGCGCTTGGCTGGGTTTGCGTGAGGCTTGAAATACCACAAGGATGTCTGGAAGCTGCCAGCCTAGATACTCGCTATTCGCCGCTACTAGGCCTTAGCCTCGGTAGCATACACGCATCTAAGCGATATCTGAATCCCCTCTTAATGATGTGAAGTTGATAAAAGCCTCCAAAGATCCATCTTTCTTCACAGCTCATCACTTCTACGTCGAGTTTATTCATCCAATATTATTCTCGACGGACGTTTGAGCAAATGTCCACTTGTAAATTTACTTAGGAGCCTTAGGTTCCAGGAAACATCATAAATGGAGAGCCAAAATATCAGCAATATGGACAATACCTATGCTTTACACGTTGGCAGTGTTGGTGTTCTAGTGGTGTTACGTCTCAAGGATTCTAATAATGAGCGGTACGTCATTCTTATAGAGCAGCCACAAATCTGCGCACATGGTGCCAGTTTTCTCGAACTCCCGGCAGCAAATTTAGAGGAAAGAACAGGCGACATAATTGGGGAAGACATGGAGGAAATCGAAGACGCGACTGGACTCAGAATAAGGAGAGAAGATACAATCAATATGACGGAAATGGCTCTTGAGCACTCCCTACGCAATGAGCATCTGCCACCCGCCATACAACCGAGTCCAACAACACCCGACGAGTATGTTTCGGTTCTGTTGTGGGACAAAGACCTGGAATGGAGCGATTTCGAAAACTTGGTGCAAAGGTTCGGCAGTAACCGGGCTGAGAATGAGCCTACCACTGTTCGTGTACACCACTTTGAAGCGCTTTGGGGAGAAGGAAGTAAAAATGCTAGAATGCTTTCTGCTTGGGCACTGTATGAGGGTCTGAACAGGTCTGGAAGGATCGAACAGCGATTACATGAGCTACGCACAGGTCAAACGTCAAGACGGCCACGGAAAGATAGAGTCTGTTGAGGGGCCGACAACTGCGATTTGGAGCTCTTGCGTCTATTTCATTCTTTAGCTCCTCACTCTGTACAGAACATTCCGTAAGTACTATAATAGTCGTTGCCTAGGCACGTGCTAGGCACCACCAAACCAGCCCGACCCAAACCAGCCTAGCGCAATCACGTAATCATCACCAGTGCCGCCTATATAAACCCTCCCTCCCCCGTCCCCCTTTGATTTTCTTCACTTACCTACTTGCGATCACTCAGCTCAAGAAGTGGGGATGATCTGACAGTCCCGTCCGCATAGCACGGAGCGGTATGGGATCGTTACGAGCTTCCTGCGGGAATCTCGGCGGGGAAATTTTTGCTGGATTCCAGTTGCACTGTTGTGTGCAAGCTTTTTTCATTGATCCCATTGCCTGAGGGCAGTGGGTTGAGGAAGAAGGTGAGGTCAGATTGAGGAAGGAGCTGTGTGAGTAAGGGACGTGTGGCAGTGTTGGATACGGGCGTTATTAGGCTGAGGCTATGGCGCAGCATCGTTGTGCGCTCATGGTGTATGTGTGTGTGTGTTGATGCTGTGGAGGGTACCTTGGCTGTTGGGTCGCGCTGTTGATGCTCAGGTGTAATATTTTTTCGCATCCCGCGACTGTGACTGGCTGTGTGGGCGTGAGCGCCTTCCGCATCCTGCGACTGTAATCACTCTACCCCCAAAACTTTTTCTCGTCTACGGATATCCTGGCTAGAAGAAGCGGATCTCGGGTCTTGCTTGGAGCGGAAACGGTATCACCTTTTGTGCGCCTACCTGGGCATCGTTTGTGTTACCACAGACTTGACAATGAAACAATTGACCGTCACTCTACGGAGTAATCTACAGCAACTACATATCAGCTCACTAATAGTCCATCAGTGCACCCGCCATCCTCCGCTGATACTTCTCAACAACCTCTTGACACCTTACCACCACGCCCGCCGCAAGTGCTCTTACCCGCTCATCCTCTTCGCTCCCGGCGCCTAACTCATCAAAAACCATCTTCACCCACGCCTGCGTCTCCAGAAGCTCTTTGCCCTGCTCCGTAGCTACTCGCTCCTTATTCTCGTTCGTCCCCAACAACATTAAGAAACCGAACAAGACCGCACTCAGAACGTTTTTATCCTTGGTCGCAAGTCCACGCACCGAGAGCAAGAGATCCCAGTACTCGCGCGTCATCTGCGGCAGCGCGAGCGTGTTCGGCCCCGAGGCGTTGAGAAGGATAGACAGGGTTTGTAGGAAAGGTGGTAGGAGGTGCGTAGATGCATATATCGAGTCGTTGTTTGCACGAACTTGGAGCCACCAGCGTCCAGTGAGGGGGAAGAAGAAGTTGTCGGCTACAATCTGCGCGAGCGCATTCGGTATCGCCTTCTGTCGCTTCTTCTCGACTTCCATGCGCGAGCTAAAGGTCCGCACTTTGAGAATGTTAGGGCCGCTGAGCTGATCGGCCGCTTGGGATGCCATGGGTGAGAGCATTTCGCGCGCCATGCTGCTAGAGATCTTGGCGACTGAAGGGCCGCTGTTGTTTTCGGCGTAGATCTTGTGCAGGTGCGGTGGGAGTTGTTTGCTCGGGAAATTGGGCTTTGAAGGTATCAGATCGTCGGTAGAAGAGTCCTTCATGCCAGCTAGCTCGCGTGCTCCAAGACCGAGAGTTGTCAGCATGGCTATGCGCTGCTGCAGACTGTAGTCTCCAGAGAAGAAGGAACGCGCAAACCATTGAGCCATCTGCGCTGGTCTAGCGAGTAGCACGGCAATCAAGGCTTGCTGCCTTTGCTGCGTGAAGCTTTCCAGGTCGTAGTTATCTTGCAAGCCAGTAAGCAATGTAGCTAGCTCTTCGAGGTGATCAGTCACTTCAGTCCCAAAGTTTGCTTTACGCCGAATCAGTGAAGCGGCAGTGGCTAGAGATAGCTCATGTCGGTCGTAATCTTCTTGATCGCGTAGACCCGCTATGAGATCCCGTATGTAGACAGGTGCAGTAGGCTTATTACGGTTGATGGCTGTTGCATCATCGGTATCATCTTCCGGATCAGAGTCTGGCTTGTCGTACATCATCAGATCCGCGTCTTCATCTTCAGAATCAGATGCAATCTCAATGACCCGTGGACCTTGTATCTCGGTAATTCCTGGAGCCTTTGGAGACTTGGAAATTGGCTTAGGCTTTGGCTGAGCCTTCATTGCGGAAACTGTACTTTTGTCTCGACTCTTAAGATCCGCAACCATCCCAATTTTGTCGTCTACTCCAGTGAGATGCTGGTACCACTTTGCTTCTTCACCCTCTACGCCTTCTAGCTCGAATTTTAGTTGCAGATCTGGTTTGTCCGCCATCTTGGAAATAGCGACACCGACTGCAATACCCAAGAAGCGAGCTCGCGTAGAGGCTGCACCAATGCGGTTCGACATGCCGCTGACGTGATAGGTTGAATTTGCCATCATTTTGAGAAACATGGGTTGCGAGCGCTGAACATAGCCACTGCACAAGGCCAAAGTTTGAGCAAGCGCTGATAGGTTAGTCATGTAGCAATACATTTTTGAGAATATCCCTACCTTCTTGCTGTAGTACGGGCGTATGTCTGACGTAGACTGAATCGCCGAAAAGCTTTATTATTCGCTCTAAAAGTGTATGTAGCTTCTCTACAATGTTTCAGTCAACCGTGTCGGAGAAGTAATTATCAATGCTTACCTTCGTCTTGAGCTAGAGCAGCGAGAATGCTTCTCCGGGCCGATAGTGAGTCGTCAAGTGCAGGGATTGTCGACCGTGTAAGTGACGACACTAAATGCTCTTTCAAAACATCGTTGTCCTTGATGAGAGTATAGACCAAAGCTGCAGCAGCAGATACGGTCCTGGAATATGGAATAGGGGCGTCGTCCTTGCTCACGACCTCCGTAGCAAAGTACGTTTTGGCAATGAAGGCAACAATACAATTCATATATTTTCGCTGCTCGAATGTCTTCAATTGAGTCATGAGGCGTGTGAGATTTTCAACGCGGTCACTGTTGATCAACTCTGTAAGAAGAGAACTGGCAATACGATCTGACTACTTAGCGTTTGACAATACGCGTCGAGGAATCACATACCGGTATATCCCAGACTCAGTGCCTTTGAGCATAATTCTACAACTGCGGAAAGGTACTCCTCGTTTTGATCGTCGCGCTCTATCAAAGCGGCAATATTGCGTCCTAGCCAAGCTGCGTACTTGTTGCCATCGGCGACCCAGCTATTCACACTAGGGGTATCTTCACTTTTCCTAAGTACACCTTCGGCCTCGGCTGCAGTAGAAAGAAGACGTCCTGACACAGCTTGCGCGAGATACTCTCTCCATATAAGTTTCTTTTGTATTGAGTTCTTTGCCAAAGCCATAACAGCTTTCAGTATAAAATGTGTTGTTTCTTTGCCTCTCAGAACTAGGTCCATAACATCAAGTGTATCTGAGATGTGTTCGGATGTGTTGCGCGCTTCACCAGGTGCTTTCTTCTGGCGGCTGTCCGCAATAAGCGACCGAAGTCTCGTGATAAGATGGCCAAGACTTGTCGGGTTTCGAAAAACCTTTCCCAGTTGCTTTGCATCTGTCGAACCTTTTACAGGTCTCCAGTAGTTTGGTACAGTGTCGTTGACAAGCTGATGCGCGATGCCTGCGTTTAGTGGCTCTGGAAGTAGGAGACTGAAACCTTCCGTACTCAGGTATTTTAAAACATTGCTGAAGGTTTCTCGATTGGGCTGGTTCTTAAGTGCTTCCAGGGCTGATTTTGGCGACGCAATAGCGACTGCATCTTCTTGTTGGCTCAAGCTGGTGACTTCGCTAATGAGCGGTTCGTGGTCTTTGACCTTTTTGGTAGATACCGCCGTTAAGAAATCTGTCATTTCGTCCTAGCGATCTCTGAAAAGCATGGATGTCTGCATCAGGCTTATTGAATGTTGCGGAATGTTATGTCATGCTGTCCAGCTTAACAAAGTGCAGCGTTCCCGATCGGCGGCCATGGATGCGCCCGCAGACCCGCATGCTGCCTACCGTAGCGCCTTGGCAGCACATACACACTGATGCTTGTGACTACCGATTGCTGCACTTGGCTTTCCACTCCCATCTTAACGCATTCATACCAGATGGCTGTCAACGTGAGCAACACGAGCGCTGCCTCAACAGCCAGCCCGCGGGCGCGATGGTAAGCTGGCGTCGCAAGGATATCCCAAGCTCTTGACTAACATAATCCACCAGGAAGTACCTGGATAACATACTCACCCGGACGGGACCTTTCACAGACGAGGAAAGCTTTACCGTTGGCAAACAGGTGATTGAATATTTGAGCACTATCAAAGTGCTGTAAGGATACAACTTCATAAGGCACAAGAACCCGGAGCTAACAACACGTAGTGTCATGTGAGTTTGCCATCGCAACGCACGCCAACGTTACCCATCTGGTCTCTACTGAAATCTTTATCAGCGGTGCTGGTGGACTAGGATGTGAGATTCTCAAAAACCTTGCACTGTCAGGCTTCAAAGACATCCACGTCATTGACATGGATACCATTGACGTCAGCAACCTCAACCGACAATTCCTCTTCAGAGCCGCAGATGTAGGAAAATATAAAGCTGAAACTGCCGCCGCATTTGTAGAGAAGCGTGTCAAGGGCGTCAAGATTACCCCTTACTGTGGCAAGATCCAGGACAAGGACGAGGACTATTACATGCAGTTCGCATTCGTCGTGTGTGGTCTGGATAGCATAGAGGCAAGACGGTGGATCAACGCCACGCTTGTGGGTATGGTGGATGAGAACAATTCTGACTCGATGAAGCCGTTGATCGATGGTGGGACGGAGGGTTTCAAAGGTCAGGCACGCGTCATCTTCCCAACCATGACCTCGTGCATCGAGTGCCAGCTGGACATGCACGCTCCTCGTGCTGCAGTGCCTCTTTGTACACTTGCCACGATTCCCCGGCAGCCACAGCACTGCATCGAATGGGCACACATTATAGCGTGGGAAGAAGAGCGCAAAGACATTACTCTCGACACCGACGACCCGGAGCACATTACCTGGTTGTTCAACAAGGCTTCTGCTCGCGCAAAGGAATTCAATATCGAGGGTGTTACTTACAGCATGACCCAGGGTGTTGTCAAGAACATCATTCCTGCGATTGCAAGCACGAATGCCATTGTAGCGGCGAGTTGCTGTAATGAGGCGTTCAAAGTTATAACCAACAGTAATCCTTTCCTGGGATATCCAGGCAGTGATAACTACATGATGTACACTGGCGACGACTCTGTATACACGTATACTTTCGAACACCAGAAGAAGACCGACTGCCCGGTTTGCGGTACTGACAACCGTGCACGACCTCTCCAAATCCTTCCTGGTATCACGTTGCGGGAGTTTATTGAGGGACTTGCGGAGCGACCAGAGGCGTACGTACCTATTTTCTCTTGTTGGAATAACCGCTAACTTTACATAGTCAACTCAAGAAGCCTTCGATTCGTACAGGAGAGAAGTCGCTCTACATGCAGCTCGCGGGCCTTGAGGAGCAGACACGCCCTAATCTGGAGAAGAAGATGATTGATCTTGTCGAGGAAGGTGAAGAGCTCATCATCACTGATAAAAGCTTCCCGACGCAATTCAAGTACAAGGTTATCTGGGCATCAAAGTAAGAATTCGACAGCTTACTACATATGCATCCGTATGAAGTATAGAATCGATTGACGACATGAACATGCGAGAATGTACACTGTGGTCATGTCTACAATTGTACAAGTTTTATATATATGACATACTGCCGTCCTTTAATGCCTCTATGGCAAAGCAGCCTTCTTCTCCACTCCTTTGATCTCCATTGCCTTCTCGGAGACCTTCTCTCCAGGTTGAGGTTCATCTCCCCTGTATCCCCATCGCCCAGAGTCATCGCCCACCCTCCTAATCTTCAAATGCGCCTCTGCCCCCCACATACCCACAACACCAATCTGCTTCTCCAATGGACCCCAGATCTTTATAGGCGGAACTTCACCCTTGAAGAATTCCCTCCCAGCTAGTATCAACTCATTTGCTGCGAAGCTGTCCTTGGCATACTTGGGCTCATACGGCACGCGATCCCACTCCTTCCTCTGCAGACGCAGAAGATGCTGCGACATCTTGTCTGAGATTGTGGAGCCAAGGTCAACTTCGGAGAGCTTGGTATTCAAGGTGCCGTCGCCGCCTGCTGTCGACCCACGCTTCTTAGGGCCGCCGTCACCACGGTTGTTATTACCGCCCTTTCGATTTCCACCTGGGCCACCTCGGCTACGTGGGCCGCCTGGTTTGCCGCCATCTCTACCGCGTAGGTTCGGCCCACGCACATTGGGGCCCCGAGCAGTGTCTCCGACACGTGGGGTGGTGGGGGCGCGGACCATTTGCCCTTGGGGCGGGGCAGAGACACGAGTAATTTTTAAACCTCCGGCGTTACGTGCAAAGCGGGGAGTGGCATCGGGTTGAGAATCGGTCGGACGATCGTCTTCTGGTAGAAATCCGGGCTCGGTGGTGGGTCGGGGAGGACCTCGTTGTGCCATTTGGCCGCTAGGGAAGGAGCCTCGAGCGAGTGCGCCTGCGCCTGGGAGGACTTTGCGATTCTGGAGATTGGTGATCTGCCTCAGAGCAACGGCGGAGCGGGTCCTGCGCGTTTCTGGGCCTGTATTCATGTCCTCTATTAGCTTGGAAATACCGCTGCGAGTTCAGAGAGCGTACGGGCGGCGGGTGATGCATCGCTGGGCTGCTCTTCAAGCCTCTTTGCAGAGTTGTGGAGGCCTCTTGTAGAGCAGTTCAATATGGCTGATGCATCTGCTACTAACAAGCACCTCAGCGCGCCCATTGAGGGGCACATGTGTCGTTGTGCCATGGCGCAATGGATGGATATCTTCGGTGCCGTCACTACCACCAAAGATTCAACATCACGAAGTCTTGGCAACGTGCAGGGATCCTGCGGCACGAGCGCCTCCCGCACCACGTGCTCCGCTTTTCGTCTTACAGACACCCGGGCATGAACACCGCGTGCTCACCTTCGTTTACATTTACCAACAAACAACTTCGTCACCATGCTCCGACGCGCCCCGACAACCATCACGCTCACTCAGCCCGATATCGATCAGTGGGAGGCAGACCGCAAGCGCAAAGTTCACGAGGCTCAGCAAAAGCTCCAAGATGAAAAGCACGCTCAGTCAACCAACGACGCCAAGTCCAAACAAAAGTCCAAGAAGGACCGTATCATGGGTTGAACAAACGGAAAGGTTACCATCATGACTGTCGCAATCCCGACAAATACTTCTCTTCTTCCCCTTTATTGCCATCTCGGCGGTTCCATGCCCTGGCATCTCTTTCACCATCTCTGATTCGAGCAAACGACATTTCAAACAAATGTGTGTGACGACACCGATCTTCTTGGCTTTTCCTTCGGTATCATCCGCAATCTTTTCATGACTTGTTGGTGCTTTTCTGGGAAAGTATACCCCAAAACTGTCACATTACGATCTTCACATCTTGGTATGTGCCGCCTTCCCCGACAGGGGGTCATTGCATCGTTCCCACTAACATGCAGCTATGACAGAACATGTGGACAGTGATTTGAATAGATGGGCGACTGCGTACCTTGGAGCGGTTGATTTGCATATGAGAATGGAAGCTAGATTTCCGTCTTGACAGCATGGGATAAGTTATCGAGCAGGAGACACTTGCTATGCTGCTACTTACAAGCCCACAGACCAAAGGTCCCCGGGGTATAGTTGCATGATCCAAGAATTGATTCCCAGAAACCCTCCTCCTTGCTTCTTCCCCTCATCATACGACATCCGTGATGTTGATGTGCCAAGCCAGGTATCTTCGTGGAATGTACATTGACCCCAAACCCCCAGGAATGTGCCTCTCTCTCGAACCATATGAGAGATGCTTCGCAACACTTGTTCGCAAATCACCCGTCTCAGCAAAAATCAATCCGATTCTTTCAACAAGCGTGAGCGAAACATGTCTCGCTCTACCAATGCCATTGTGGCCGCAAGGCTCCTTCTTATCTCTTTCCCTTTGGCTATTGCCTACCCTCAGTTGATCCCACCGTTTGAGCTCAATACTACGTCTGCGGCTGGGCCGCAAGACTCGATTCTACCAGACGAAGTACCTCATTTCAGCGACCACAATCCATTGCTCACTTACAGTTCCGTCATTTCCGCCACACCTACACCAGTTTCGTCTGGTACTGGCTCCCCAACTTCAGTGCTAGTGCCGGTATTCACTGCAACCCCCATCTCTGACCCCGACACGTCGTCGCCTCTGGACCCAATCGTCTCACCCCCTGAGCATCATTTTCCGACCACGGCAGCGCCCTCCGTCAGTGTCCGAGTATTCCTTGGGGTTTTGCGGCCGCTGATAGAAATCATTCAAACTTTACTTCCATCGGAGAACTCCGGACCGTCCTCGGCTGGACCGATGGAGAAGAGGAGCACAGCAGCTGCCGATATAGGTCCAATTCCTGACTTGAGAAATTATCTCGACCTCAAAGGCCTTTTCGTTACGGTTCTCCAGGAAGTCCAGGCGCTTCTTGTGGCCACACCTGCGGGTAGCGCAGCCAATGCAGTCCCGCTCGATGCTGCGGCTGGGGCGGTCGATACCGTTACTAATACCGCCGGTACCGTCACTGGTAGTGTACCCGCTGGTGCTATCACTGGTAATCTTGGAGGCCTCACCAATGCTGTTCCCGCTGGCGCTGTAACTGGTAACCTTGGAGGCCTCACCAAAGCTCTTCCTGTTGGTGCTGTACCAGGCGGCATTGGAAGCATTGCCGGTAGAGCACTGCGACGTCGTCAGATCCCTGGCTTGGGGAGCGTTGTTGGGACCACAAAGCCTATCCAACCGGTCGTTCAGCCAGTTACTGGTGCTGCTGGATCTGTCCCGGGCGTTGGTAACCTACCTGTTAATCCGGGTTCCGTCATTAATACCACCACCGGTGCTGCTGGAGCTATCCCAGCTGTTCCTGCTGTACCTGGTGTTGGATCCTTACCTGCTGTTCCGGCTGTACCAGGTGTTGGAGCTATCCCAGCGGTACCAGGTGTCGGAT